>CM050163.1:484353616-484653616 GCA_027410445.1 Discoglossus pictus | reverse complement strand
AGATAAGGAACGTGCCAGGGAACTTCTTCACCCATTTCTCGATGTCTCGTCTCATCACCTTTAGCATTCGTCTCATGGGAACTGTCCCCAAATCGTTCCCGCCGGCATGAAGAATGATAAGACTGGGCTGCCCGTAACGCTGCGCGTACGTTTCCAAGAGGCCGTCGAGCTGCGCCCATCGCAGACCCCGAATACCACACCACCTTACGCGTAAGTCCGTAACAGGAAAGCCCAGTTGTGCCTTTTCTTCGGTAACTGCGGCTAACCTATGGGCCCAGTACACGTAGGAATGGCCCACAATCCATAGTTGCTTCTGTTCCCCTGAAAGTAGAAAGCAACACCATTAAACCACTGCATTTGGCCGAACATAGGAACGAAAACGGTCTCAGTCCCACCTCCCGATGCGCTTTACTGCCGCGTCGGGCAACCCCAACCTAGCCGCTTCAGTGGCAGCTCCAGTCCGAAAGGAGTGTGTCCCAAAGTCGGACTGCTTGAAACCGAGCCGATGCAGTGCGCTTTTTAAAACTCTTTTAAACTTATACACAGACAGTGCCGTTCCATCGGCGTGGACCAGCAGCGAACACCGTCCCACCGGTCGCTGCTTAAGGTACTCCACTACACATGCATATGGGCAACACTCTGTGCCAACCTGATGCAGAACCACTTCTCTTCCTTTACCCACTTGGTCGGTCTTTGACCTCCGCAACCACAATACCACCGTACCTTCCCTGAGGCAGGTATCCACCAATTGCAGACCCCCCGAACCGTGTCTACTGTTCGCGACTAACTCCCCTATCCTAAACGCTCCGAAGAACGCCAGGGAAAAAGCCGTTCGGAAAAGTAGAGATTCAAAGGGATCCCTGCAAACCACCACCAATTCCTGAGCCAATCTCAGCAACAGCGCAAATGTTATTGGCCGCCTACTATCTGGCCTTTGCGCACCGCTGAACATTCCGCGCACCACTTTGCGCACTAGAAACACCTTAGTAAGGTCCCTCTGCCCAGCAAGCTTAAACATAAAAGCAAGCGCCGTGACCTGTCTCCCTACTACGGGTTTTGATTCGCCTTGCTCGGCGCACCGCAGCAGGTACCAAAGCAAGATCCCTACGCTCTTGTCCTCCGTCGTGGCACCACCTGCCAGTGCCACTAGGCTATCCCATTTAGCCCACACGCGTCTATAAGCGTTCCACGTCGCTGGGGCAACAGACTGTCTCACGAGTCTCGTTACCTGACAGCTCCAATCTCCCAGAGCTCCTCGGGGATGAGCTCCCCCAGGGCGTTCGCACGAGGAGCATGCGCCCTGAAACGATCCTCCTGAAACCGAGAGAGGGCGTAAGCAATTCCGTTATTCACCTTCGTCACGTGTCTTGCTTGAAACCATATGTTCAAGCGAAGGCAACATAGCACAAGATGCCTAAGCAATCTAATCACTGGTACGGATGCCGCCGTGATGTTGTTCACGGCTTCAACCAACCCCTTATTACCCGAATGGAAAATGACTCGCCTGTCCCTGAAACAAGGACCCCATAAGTGCACTGCTACCACCATAGGAAACAGCTCCAGGAATGTAGGGTTCAGCAGTAAACCCGCCTCTTCCCATTCCTCCGGCCATGCCGCAGCGAACCATCTCCCTTGGAGATACGCCCCACAACCGATCGGTCCAGAACCATCGGTGTGCAGGTCTAGCTCTGCGCTGGTGGTGTCCTCCTTTTGAAGGACCACCCGCCCGTTAAAGTCTGCAAGGAACATCGCCCATACCTCTGCATCGTCACGCATGGCCTTAGAGACTGTTAGGAAATGATGCGGCTTCGCAATCCCTACCGTAGCCAGAGACATCCGTCTACAGAATATCCGCCCCATGGGGATAATTCTGCACGCGAAATTCAACTTCCCCAATATTGATTGCAGCCGCCGCAGGGTCACCCTCCGTGCGCCCCGCAGCGCCGTAATCTCGGCTTGCATGTCCTCCACCTTCTCTAAGGGAAGACTGCACTCCATTTTGCAGGAGTCAATCCGAATCCCCAGAAAAGTCAATTGTTCCGTAGGGCCCTCCGTCTTGTCATGGGCCAATGGTACCCCGAATTCTGTACAGATTTCGGTGAACACCTCCAGCATAAAACGGCAAGCGTCGTTTCTCGCTGGGCCAACAAAAAGGAAGTCATCCAGGTAATGGGTAACACTCTTGTACCCCGCCTCGATGCTCACAACCCACTGTAAAAATTTGCTGAACGCCTCGAAGTAAGCACAGGATATCGAGCATCCCATGGGTAAACATAAGTCAACGAAGTAACTTCCGTCTACGAAGCACCCCAGCAACCGATGGCTTGTCGGGTGCACGGGGAGCAATCTGAATGCTGCCTCGATGTCCACTTTTGCCATAAGGGCCCCCTGGCCCTTCCTCCTCACCAGATCGACCGCCCGGTCAAATGACTCGTAAGACACAGTAGCCTGGTCTCTTGATATGCCATCGTTTACCGAACGGCCTCTGGGGTATGAGAGATGCTGGATCAATCTAAATTTACCCTTCTCCTTCTTGGGGACCACCCCAAGAGGAGACACAACTAAACCCTGGATGGGCGGGGCCTCAAATGGCCCGGCCATCCTCCCCAATTTTACTTCATTAAGCACCTTAGCTTTGGCTACCCCTGGGAAATCCCTAGCCGACTTCAGGTTTGGGACAAGAAAACCTTGAATGTCGACCCCACATGGAATCCGGAATCCTTCTCGGAACCCGTCCTCCAATAGGCGCGCCGCTTCGGCGGTGCCTGCCAATTTACCGTAGCGCTTTAGCCACGGCAGCATGGCGGGGAGGCGTATGGGCGTCTTGCCCCTTTGCAGGAGGCTCGCCCCTGCCTCCCTCTTTGGGTCTACTGCATCTAGACAGGGGGTGTTCACCTCCGCAGTTTGAGCATGCATGCTTAAACCTGCAGTTAGGCGCCCATCTGCAGACCCCCTCGTTGTACGAAAAACAGGTCTTAAGACCTGCTCCTGAGGCGTGGGTGGGGCCCTTACCTCCACCGGCCCCGCTCCGAAAGGGCGTCGTGACTCTCATGGGTGTCATGATGTTTAGCCATTACGCCACCGCTTTGTCGCTCCACGCCATACTTGGCCTTGAGGCCAAGTATTGCCGGAATTCCTCATCGTACCGCCACCAGGCTGTACCCCCATAAACCTTGTGAGCATTCCGAATTTCGTCTATGTAGACGAACAATCCCGAACTCTGTTCAGGGTGCCGCTCACACAGTACGCAAGCCCAAATAGAAAATGCTTGCAGCCAGGTATCAAACGTCCTGGGTAGCCTAGCAAAGGATTTCCCCTCCCTGGGGCCCCTCTCGGACAGGTCTGTTTGCCTAGACATAGGGAGAAGGGAAAACAACTCTATAAACTCCCTCCTCCAGATCTTTTCCTTTACTTCCTGTGGAAGGTGTGCACCTAAATTATCCAACGAGCAGAGGACTATGGGCCTCATGGCTGCGTCGGTAACCCCCACAGTGTTATTCCCAACTGCTGCTATTGCGCTGCCTACCGGCTCGGGCGCGCGCAAGCTAGCTAGCGCATCGCTCGCGCTTGCTGGCGCCACTACCGCTGCTGGCTGGGACCATGCACCCTTTGCTAGCCCCCCTATCCACGCTCCCATTTCGCGCTCGCTAACTGCAATGTTATGCGCAGCTAATAGAGTCCTTAATGACCCAATAAAACCACCCTTGTCTGCTGCGCAGCTCAATTCTGAGCGCTCACCTGCTTCTGGAAGCTTAGGAGTAGATACGGCCAACGGAGTATCCCCGCGTCTCTCCTGACGCTCCGGGGACTCTGACCGTCTGGCCCTCCGCGGGCTTCTCCTCTCAGATCCAGTGCAAGCACAGCTGCACCGACAAGATCTTCTGCTTCTAGACCGGGATCTCCTTCTGGATCTGTGGGTACAAGAAGAACAGTCACTAGCTCTCCGCGACCTGCATGCCCGCGCCCATACCGCCCTTTCCTCGTCTGAGGAAGGGTCCTGGTCAGCTAAGCTTGCGCGGCTGGAGTAGGCTAGCACTGCCTCCGCCGCCCCCCTGTAGGGGGCCCCCTGAGACTTCCTCGGGCGTTGGAATATCCAGCTGTTGGTCAGTCTTAGACCCTTTGCGCTGTGGCCTAACCGTATCGCCCTCAGTCTCTACTCTGCTACGCCTTAGCGGTGTGTGCGTAAATAGCAGCGGACTGTACCTGCTCGTAGCCTTCTTAGCTCGAGTGGGGCGTCCTAGCCTCGCCACTGCCGCTGTCACAGGCATGTCATCAATCATGACCATGCTGTCTTGGCTATTCATCTCTCTGATGACCCCATCTCTTCTCTCTCTCGTCGTCGCCATGCTCCTCTCGCTGCCAGTTGGGCGTCCCTGTAAAGTACCAGAAGCACTGTTAATTAGGGAAACCCCAGGGACCGTCTGCTTGGCACCGTGAGGGCCTGTAGGAGCCTTTTTAGGACTCCCGGCTTCTCTCTTACCCCCTGCACCCCCCTTGCGGGGTGTTAGAGGGGTGTTTCGCGACCTTTGTCGCGGCCTAGGACCTTTAGGCAAGTTGGCAGGTGGTGGCCGGATTGCTAGGCCCTCACCCCCACCGCCCGTGATCCTGGCGCTCGCCTGCCTGGGGGGTATGGGGTCCCGGCCGCCCTGACCTGTAACCCCCCCATCTCTGGTGTCTCTGCTACCTGATGGACGTGGGTCTGGCAGCCCTACAGTGGTGGGATGGGAAAAAATTTCCCTGGAGGCATCAGGATTGGCTAGGACACCAGCCACCGCAGGCTGTTCCTGTACAATGTGCTGAGCTCCAAGCGCAGAAGGCATGGGAGGTCCCAGCCTGTCCTGCACCCACCTGACCCCTTGGCTTAAGGCACGGGTCCTAACCTCAGCCAGTAAGGCCTCTAAGCCTTCTGGATCCATAGTAATAGCTAACAGGGGAACAAACAGGGGGCACAACAAGCAGAAAACAGGCACACACAGACACAGGAACACACACAGACACAGCACACCACAGGGGGACAGGGACACACACACACACAAAAAACCGAGGAGGAAAAGAACACAAAAACGGACAGAGATAGCCTCAACAGTGATATCCCCTTATATGCTGGTAAGCTGGGGTGAAATCTCAGTAATTAAACCTTCCTACTGTATTTTTTAGCTGCAGGACCTCAGACCTCCGTCCATCCAGTCGGGAGACCGCGCTGCTGTGTTCAATGGCGCGAAACGGGCTTCCGACACGCCCCCCGACGCTCCTGATTGGCTGATAGCCTCACAGGCTCCGCTGGGTCACGTGACGCTACAGGCTGACCCAGGGAGCCTGTGCAGCCTCCGCGTCGTTCACACAGGGCACAGAGAAACAGTACATATAGAGAGAGCACAGAGAGAGAGATAGGAGAGAGATGCAGGCTGACACACAGGATGTAGAGAGAAAGATAGAGACAGGGAGAGAGGAGAGAGAGAGGAAGACAGGAGAGAGAGAGAAAGGAAAGAGAGAGACAGGAGGGAAAGGGGAGAGATAGACAGGACAGAGATAGACAGGACAGAGATAGAGAGTGACACACAGGACACAGAGAGAGACACACAGTGCACAGAGAAACAGTACATATAGAGAGAGCACAGAGAGAGAGATAGGAGAGAGATGCAGGCTGACACACAGGATGTAGAGAGAAAGATAGAGACAGTGAGAGAGGAGAGAGAGAAAGACAGGAGAGAGAGAGACAGGAGGGAGAGGGGAGAGATAGACAGGACAGAGATAGAGACACACAGGACACAGAGAGAGACACAGGGCACAGAGAAAAAGTACAGATAGAGAGAGACTTCATAGAGATAGACAGCACAGATTGAGACAGCACAGATAACTGAGGGTAAAATTATATGATATTGTCATTTATGACAGACAAGTTACTGATGTGAAATAATAAGTATACTGTTAGAGACCTTTTGTTGGTTTATATTTAAGCTCTGTTTATTTATTGTTTGTGATCACTTGGGGGTTTCTTGGAAAATAATTTTCTGTTCTTACAAATTCCTGACAATTATATTTCAGTTTTTCCTGTAACTTAGTACAGTGCATAACAGGAAGTGGCTAGCGGATAACACGTCGCTATCTAATCCTCTTTTGTATGTTGTAAAGGTAAATGGTGCGTTTATGCCCACAGCTAATATCTTAAACAAAAGATTGAAAAGGGATGTGGAAAGTACCTGTATGGTGTGTAAATACATCTCATTGCATTATGGCAGGTACAAATATCATTACATCAAATGCTGCTTGAGAAATATTTTGTTATGACTGGATATAAAATAACTTGGTTGTTTGCATGGTTTATAAGCTTAACGTGACATTTTCAAATGCTTTGAAGGACTACACTTGAAAATAGGCCAATTATTTTTACAATGTAAAATAAATAATAATATAGCCATTACTTTATTAACTTTTATATGCAATTATGCTAGTGTGGAATATATAATTTTGTTTTTCCGAGATGAGAGGAGACTTTATATGCAAAGGAGCAACATAACTGTACAGCGAGAATGTGGCAGCTAAAACTGACAGTGCTTTCAACATGACTAATTGGAGGTTAATTAGTTTACAAGGGCACACCCTCCTAAGAAAGTAGCAGACTGGATCAGATTATTAAAAAAATGTAACCCTGTAGTAAATAATCTTACATAAAAAAACTATATTTAGAAAAAGCACACGTTTTTTAACTCTTAGACAGTCTCCATGGGGTGAATGTGAGTTCTTACACAAGTAAGAAGAGAAGACTCACCATAAAGGAGTTAAAACCTAATTTTTATTAGTGTTAAATAAAATAAAAAAAGGTGATTTTTGAAATAAAAATCAACAAATAAAAAATATGTACAAGTTGTGGTGTACCGGCCGTGTGGTTCCACATAGGAACTGTGCTTCCATAAAGTCCTAAAAATTAATGGATGGCTTTTCATAATATCTTCTATTACATTATATCATAGCCACTTTAGTAATTCTTTGAAAACTTTAAAGGAAACTGGTGACTGTTGTCAAGTTAGTAACTCTGTAATGATTAGTAATAGTCTTAGACATTTTGATACCCTGAATCGCCAAGTGACGTATCTAACAGTTTTTTATATATAGCATATTCAGAACCAAATTTTGCTAATAATCACAAAACTGAAACATTTCATGAGGGTTAGTATACAGGGGTAACTAATCAGACTATTCCCAAATCAGCAGGACTGACCAAAATATGTGTATAATGGAATTGTGCACACACTTATCACTCCGCAATGGGAGAAATACATTATCAATGTCCTCCCTATACATAAATATCCAACTTGAGAATATAAGTAACAAAATGCAATTACTAATTATGGACAAATAATTTGATCTATAAGCAGGAAATTTCTGCAGATTTTAGCCAGAAAACTAAAATGGAGATAACCCCTATGAGTGTAATGAGTAGCACGTTGAGAGCAAAGTCTTGAAAAGCTACAAAACCTGACCACTGGTTTGTCTGTTTAAAGAGTCCGAAAATCCCCCTTTAGCTCATAAACAGAATACAGAAAACTAATGCAAAGGTCAAAGGCTCTATAGCAGCAATGCAACAGTTAGGCGCAGCCAGTGCTGCCAGCCGGTATCCACATTCAGTGCCTGACGCCAATCAGCCTGACGTGCACGTTTCACATGTATAGGCTTCTACGGAGGTCTTCCTTTTGGAATCTATGTCCTTTTTTCTTGTAATAAGTTGCATATAAAATGTCAAAATATAAAAGTTGTGTTTATTTTTTTACTTTTTAAAAACGATTTCTTCATTATCAAGTTTATTCAAAAGACAGAATAGAAGTAGTGGCACTATAAGGAAAGTTGCTTTTTAGATGCTTTTTCTTTACATGTATACAAGTAAAACCATCATATTGCCTAACTTGAGCTAATACCTTTAATTTAAAGAGGCATTTTTGCTTTGCAACACTGCATTGAAACAACTACATTTTACATAATGGTGTGTGCCAGTTGTTCACTAAAACTAACTCTGGCTACAAATACTTTTATCTATCTTTAAAACAATTAATTCATAATAGAAAAACAGCTTTGAATATACTATGTCTTGACTGTCATTTGGTTCCTCCCATTAGACTCGTCTTGCTATTCTAATGATAGGGCACAAAAGTATATGAGGAATAACGGGCAAATTTATCCTTGAAGTACAAAATGAAGCAGGTCAGAGATTAGTAGAATTCTCTCAAGTTAATTCTCTGGTCATAGTAAACGCCCTCTTCCAAAAGCCACAGAGACTACTCTACACATGGACATCACAAGATGGACTTTATATATATATTCTTTTAGTAAAAAATGCAGGAGCTCCATACAGTCAGCAAAAACAAGACCTGGAACTGACTTTGGCTCAGGTCATGAGCTTCTCATTGCAAAGTTCAGAATTAAACTGAGAACCAAGAATCCTTGGTCAGAATTTTTCAAGATTAGTTAAGGAGTGTGATAACGTTGTTTATTGTCACCTTATTTATCCAACAAACTAGTGACTTGCCCGTCATAAATGACGGCATTATATTATATGAAAAATTGTGTGTTCTGTCTTTTTTTGTGCGCCGTCGCTCTGTGCACCCTCTTTCTCTGTGGGCCCTCTCTCTCTCTGTGCGTCCTCTCTCTCTCTGCGCCCGCTCCCTCTGTGCGCACTCTCTCTCCTCTCTCTGTCCCTCCCTCCATCTATCTCTCCCTCTCTTCTCTATCTCTCTACCTTCTTCTCTCTCTCTCTCTCCCTCCTTCTCTCTCGCTCTCCCTTCCTCTCTCTCTCTTTCTCTATGCCTCCTTCTCTCCCTCCCTCCTTCTCTCTCCCTTCCTCTCCTCTCTTTCTCTCCCTTTCCCTATCACTCTCTCTCTCCCTCTCCTTCCTTCTCTCCCCTACCTCTCTCTCCCCTCTCCCTCTCTTTTCCTTTCTCCTCTTTCTCCCCCCTCCACTTTCTCCCCCGCTTCTGCGGTCCACAAGGCGCATGAGTTGCTCACTGTGCGCATGCGCTGATCGCAATGCGCATTTCGCATACGCCCCTCGCGCTTCGCTTTGCGTTAAACACCTTGCTCTTTATATGATAGATACATGGAATAATTCATGCGTGGGGATGAATTTAGACTAATCCAAAGTCAGAACCAATATTGCTGGAGAAATATCAACAAACTCATACTACCCTTCCTTACAATCGTATTGCCGTAATTTTTTTACGGGCAAGTCGCTAGTTGACATAATAATAATCATGCTGGAGAAAACTGCTTAGAGACCCTTGGACTGAGGAAGATCTAATCAATCAATACTACAGAAAATTAAGCTAAACTTCACTAAAAGGTTTGACAATGAGGCTAACGCTCCAATATAATGACAAAATCATGTGAACACATGTTTCCTTAGAGAAGACTCTGATGCTGTAGAAGAAGGCACACAAAGAAGAGAACAGCAGATGGGGAGATGGATAGGTCAGGTCATTGAAGCAAGGAACATGAGTTTGAGGGAGCACAGAGACAGATGTGCCTGGTGTTCTGCAGTCCATAAGGTCACAGAGAGACGCACATGACTGAATGACTAAACAATAACAAAATGCTGCCATAGCTGGGACCTCTTTGTGACAACGGTAGCAGCTTCTCTGAGGCAAAGATGGGAAGTTTCCCTGTAGACACCCCAGCCTTCAGCAATATTCTTCACAGCCCTTATGAAGCTTAGTGAAAAAGCTTAGACCAGGCTCCTCTGATTGGTTGGGTAAATTTTATTTATTAAATGGTATTTTACTAACTTGAAACTGTGGTAAAAGGCACGTTGCTTAGGGCTGATAAAAAATGTATATTTCTCTTGAATAACAAGGTATCACATTTTGTTAAGTATTCAAACTGCCGTACCTAGACAGAATATTGGTATGCTTTACGTTGAAGGGATCTTCCACACCTGGGGCAGATTCTATATTTTATTTGAAGGCTATTCAGAAAAATAGGTCAGGATAATAAGAATAAAAATACTAATATATAGTTGGACTCAAAGTGCTTTACAATATTTCCCCAGATATTGTCCTGCCCAAATGCTTTGGTAAACAGATAAGTCTTAAGTTTCTTTTTGAAAATGTCAAATGATGGGAACTCTGAAACTGTTATGGGAGAGAGTTCCACAGAACTGGAGCTTCATGACTGATACCAAGCAAACTTTAAAGGACCAAAAGCTAGTTTTCAATTAGAAAAAATAATAATTGTGATGCCTGTATTGGAGGAATCTATGATACGTAGGTGGAAGTTGTGTGTATGAGAGGGACATTTTCATTTCTGAAGAGCTATGGTTGCATTGAATATTACAAGCTGTCTGCTTCTGAAAAAATGAGGGAAGGGGTGTGGTATCAATTTCTATCATATCCTATTAGAAAACAATGCCTCTGGACTTCTAGCTGGTCCCTTCTACCCCAACGCACCACTAATAACTACAAACCCCCCCCACACACACACACACACACACACTTAATTCACATCTCAGGATGTGATTTAATAAACACAAAAGGGATTCCTACACATAAACAGTTCAGAATAAATCAGACCCGCCCCCCAACAAAAAAATGCTTTGTGTCCATGGCTTACAAAGCTGCTAATAATGTTACATCGTTGACAAACAAGGGTCTTTTTTCTTGAACTGCAGAAATTCTTTAACTGTGATATACTTTGCTTATCAAAGAGCACAGAGAGGGTGTAGAAAGCTGGAGCTCTGATTTAGACCTTGAAAGTCAGCAAGGCAAATTCGTCATGCAAGTTGTAAATTGTTTATAAATTAATAAACTACAGATTGTTTGATATAAACATACATTAGTTCAGAACTAGAATAATAGCTTTTCATAAAATTAAACTTGTTACTAAAAAACATACGGTACATGGCAATTTTATTATATTTATTGTTAATATCAACATTAAAACATGCTCATTCGTGAACTATTTTATACTTAAAGTTGGGTTCTCTAATGTTAAAATTAAATAATTCAACTAAATAGGCAAACAAAATATAAAACTAAATGCACAGACATATACAGTATATGGGTATATATACGATCAAATACATAATTTGTTGGATGTTAGCTCTTAACAGAAAGCATCAATGATAATTCCCTAAAATTATTGCATTTCATTAAATAAGGCATTATAGCTTTATATCCTTATTTTTTAAGCATTTTTTAGATGTGGTTATTAGAAGTGGTTATTCAAAAAGGAGTAGCATTATCAATATAATAAAAAGTAGAGCTTTCTATGATTATTTTTAAGAAAACATAGAAACATTCTACCAAACGCTTTACCCTATTAATATTTAGCTACATTCAATAAACTAAGAAAGTTTACTTAGATAAAGCTCTCTAATTATTTTATTTGATGGAGCTTTAAATTGACAGTCAATAAGTTCACATATGATCTGGAGATCTCGGACTGGAGAAAAAGTCCTCACCTTAATGAATATATACCACTGATTTGATTGATGTGTAATATCAATCGGAACCTGGAATTAACATGGATTGTTTGGAATTAACATGGATTGTGAAGCAAACAACAAATAGGACAAAATAACAGAAAAAGTCAATGTGCATAACTATTAACCCCAAAGTCAATACTTTGTAGAGCCACCTTTTGCGGCAATCACAGCTCCAAGTCCCTTTGAATAAGTCTCTATGAGCTTGCCACATCTTACCACTGGGATTTTTGCCCATTCCTCCTTGCAAAACTGCTCCAGCTCCTTCAAGTTGAATGGATTGCGCTTGTGAACAGCAATCTTTAAGTCTGACCATAGATTTTCTATTGGATTGAGGTCTGGGCTTTGACTAGGCCATTCCAACACATTTACATATTTCCCCTTAAACCACTCAAGTGTTGCTTTAGCAGTGTGTTTGGGGTCATTGTCCTGCTGGAAGGTGAACCTCCGTCCTAGCCTCAAATCATGCACAGAGTGGTACAGGTTTTGCTCAAGAATATTACTGTATTTAGCACCATCCATCTTTCCCTCAACTCTGACCAGTTTCCCAGTCGCGGCTGCTGAAAAACATCCCCACAGCATGATGCTGCCACCACCATGTTTCACTGGGGATAGTGTTCTTTGGGTAATGTGATGTGTTGGGTTTGCACCAGACATAGCATTTTCTTTGATGGGCGAAAAGTTTAATTTGAGTCTCATCAGACCAGAGCACCTTCCTCCATACATTTTGGGAGGCTCCCACATGCATTCTCGCTAACTCAAAACGCGGCATTTTGTTTTTTGCTGAAAGTAATGGCTTTCTTCTGGCCACTCTGCCATAAAGCCCAACTCTATGGCCCAGTCTCTGCTGTGGAACTCTGCAGTTCCTCCAGAGTTACCTTAGGTCTCTGTGCTGCCTCTCTTATTAATGCCCTCCTTGCCCGGTACGTGAGTTTTGCTGGGTGGCCGTCTCTTGGCAGGTTTGCTGTTGTGCCATGTTCTTTCCATTTGGTTATGATAGATTTGATGGTGCTCCTGGAAATCATCAAATATTTGGAATTTTTTTTATAACCTAACCCTGGCTTGTACTTCTCAACAACATTGTCCCTTACTTGTTTGGAGAGTTCCTTGGTCTTCATGGCAGTGTTTGGTTAGTGGTGCCTCTTGCTTAGATGTTGCAGCTTCTGGGGCCTTTCAAAAAACGTGTATATATGTAATGACAGATCATGTGACACTTAGATTGCACACAGGTGGACATCATTTCATTAATTATGTGACTTTTGAAGGTAATTGGTAGCACCAGAGCTTTTTATCCATAGGGGGTGAATACATACGCACATGACAATTTTCTGTTTTCTATTTCTAAACAAATAGTTTTATTATATATTTTTCTCATTTCACTTCACCAACTTAGACTATTGTGTTCTGATCCATCACATAAAATTCAGATTAACAAAACATTGAACTTAAGGCTGTAATGTAACAAAATAGGTAAAAAGTCAAGGGGGTGAATACTTTTCCAAGGCACTGTATACATACTGCTGCACTGTAGTTACTCAATAACTGTGTGTTATTATATCACATGCACTGCGATCAATGTTGTTTTTCATACTGGTATGGAAAATCACTGACCAAAGTTGAAAAACACAAACATGGCTGACTGTTTTCTATTTTTCTAAAGAATTTTTGGTCACTCAGTGAAATGTTTCCTAGAAAGTTCCATAAAACTGCTACCTTTATGTATTAATGCTGTCTAGGCATGTGATTTCATTTTTCTTCTAAATGTCAAGACAAGTAGCCTACGGCCATGTTTGCTAAAAAGGTTCTTCACTTTAACAACATGTACATGCCTTTCAGATATCTTATGGGTGTTAAGTTACATATAAGATATGACCCTTAGGAATTAAAGATATTATCTTTCACCAGAAACTCTATAAGATTTGATGCAGAATCAGCAAACCATTAAAACTTACACTTTTTACATATTACTATATATATACTAGCAACTTGCCTGTCAAAAAATGACGGCAATAAGATTGTAAGGCAGGTAATGGTGTTTGGTTGAGACATTCATTTTGTTGGTGTTCCGAGATGGTTCGGTGCTCATTGCGAGGCCGTTGGTTGTTTGTGTGCTATGAGCAGCGTTTTACCTATTTTGAAGTAATATATGCAGGAAGCATTGTGCTGAAGAGCTGGCAATCTGTTTTCATGTTGCTGCAGCATACAATGTAGGTTTTCGCTTAGGGGATTTTCGAGTGTCTAAACTTAAATTAATTTGTAACTTAACTTTCAGAGGTCCTGGGTGCCCCCCCTGGCTGTGGGTAAACTTTTTATGTGTTTGTTGTGTGTATTTATTGTGTTTTTAATGTTTTCATGTGTGCGTGTTTTGGGCGCTAAGGTCGTATTTTTGCGAGGTTGTAATGTTTATTTTTCTAAGTCGCGCGGCTCGTATTTGTGGATGCTAAGTCCATAAATTTTGCTGTCGACGTGGGAGCCTCTACCTCCGCAAATGCGTCCCCTCGCTTTGCGAGGGTCCGCATTTGCAGCCCTAAAGTCTGCAGTTGCTGGCAAGGAGCACCTTCGGTGCTCCTTGCCAGCAACTGTGTCCCTTGCTTTGCGAGGGCCGCTGGCTCGCTACGCGAGCCCGCAGCATTAGCAACAACCCGCTGTCTCACAACTATATATGTGATATATACAGAATTCGTTTGAAATAAAACAAGAAAATACAGATTTTTTAAGTAGACCTGCCATATTTGAGACTAATAATTAGTTTTAAAGAGCATTAAAAATGTGTTATATGTTGAATTCTTGTGGAGATTTGCACTATAATGAGGTACAGGAAAATGCAAGACTTAATGTAAGCCCATTGCATCTATTCCTTTATTTATTCTTAAAGTAGATGTACTTATAAAAAACTGTAAGATAAACAATATTTTTAAAGCAGAAGAGCATCAATTTGGTACTTATATTTATTAGAGCAGGAAATGTTGCATGGCAATGGAGAGAAGTCTTAGAAAATAACTATTAAGGAAAATGGGAGCAGCCTAACACCTTTGGTAGTATTATTATATCCCAATAATTAAACCCAAGTAACGTTGGCCTGTTATTTAAAGTATATATAAGCATGAATCTGCCACACTTGGTTAGGCAGATATACTCATGTATGAAGTTTGTGTACCTCTAAACCTGTCTGGATTGCTAGAAAAGTGAAAAGTTTCTTAAATAATTATTTAAAAAAATATCCCAGTGCTTCAGATCCCACTTTATATTTTCTGAGGACTTACAGGAGCTCTTTTCAGCAGGCAGGAAGGTAATACTTACCTGTCATCAATTTGTCCAGTGAGCCAGTTATTGACTACTATTCTCCAGTTACTGCTGTAAATATAGGAATATGTTGGCTTTCTCTGCTATGCATACCCTAATTCAGCTGTTAAAGGAGACATATGAAACTAAACAGTATCCTCTAGGATTAGATATACGACCACACAATCTTTATTGGGTTTCCAGTGAACATTTGTACTAATTGTGTATCACCAAGAATTTTGACTGGTGCTTAATCTGAAAGCTATGGGAAATGTTATTATTATTATTATTATTAATCTTTATTTGTATTGCGCCAACATATTCTGTACAGGGGATAAGGACAAGGAAGAATACAATGTTAAACTGCAGAAAAATGGAGGGTCCTGTTTTGAGCTTAGAATCTTTGCAGGAAGTGCTTTTTTCCAAAGCACCCTACAAGATTGAAAACTCGCTACTTACAATCTAAGGGGGATGGAAGAGGCAGAAACTTGAGGAGTAACAGAGAGGGGATAGCAAGGGTGAGGAAGTAAGTGAAAGTTTACATAGGTAGGAAGGTATGTGACATTGTGAGGTGAATGGCTCAGGTGTGTAATTTGTTATCTGTCCCTAGTGGTCAGATAATGTAACTGCTAGTGGAAATGTCAGGTCAGGCCCTCGGTTAGGAAATGTGTCTCCAGGAGCCAGAAGGAGAGAGAAGGAAGGGAGATGCAAATGGGACTCACAGAAGTGTTTCTGCTTATGAGTTTGAGATGGGGGAGGAGATAGTGTGTGGAGGAAGGAGTGTAGATCATGGCAGCATAAAAGAGGAGATGCGAGCATGGAAGGTGAGATGGTTATGCTGGAGACATGATATGGATAAGTTGAGAGGAAGAGCCTGAGGAAAAGGCAGCAGGTTAAGAAGAATATGGCAGGAGGGAACATTGTGTAAAGGTTAAATTAGGAATAGCTAGCAGGTGTTCCTAATTGATCAGCTGAAAGAAATTTTTGTGATTCAATAAATTTAGAGCAAATAAGGGTGGGTGAGTAGGTTGGTTGAGGGGTAGGGTGGGAGGGGACTTGTGTGTAGTTCTGTTGGATTTGTGCAGGAATAATGTCTGCTTAAAATTTTAGAAGATGGAGTGCAGATGTACATGCAAGGACCAGTTGTGGAGGAGGCTAGTTGCAGAACAGTCTGAGGTAGTAGTAACTTAAATGGGTCTGAGGCAAAAGGAAATATTCAGGAGGAAGTCCAAGGATCAGAGCTGGTAGATCAGGTTCAAAGTCCAGGGACGTAGCCAACAGGCCAGGCGCACAGACCTGAGAGTAAATGAAAAGCAAGCTAATTGTCATACATAGGAGATCCATGAAAAACTAGATTGAAGCTCTTAGTAGCCGCTAAGTAAATAGAACAACTTAGAAGTGCAGTACTTCCTAATTCTGTCAGAATCCAGTTACCAGACTGGATCGGTGCAGCAGCCGGAGGTGGTGCTAGTAAACACAGGACTGGAGCAAAACTCTCTTGATCGCACTCATAACAAACTGCTTCACCAAATATGTAAGGCTCTGTGCACCTGCTGCAAACATAGACATGGGCACATATGCAAGTGCTTAGCATACATGAAAGCATAGCACAAGTGCACACTCAGACTCTGCAACAAGAGGCAGAAAAGGTTAGTGGCACTGAATGGCCAGTAGGAGAGTTGGGACTATGACAGTACATCTAGTTACTATTCTGTAAATGGGGCCTTTGTAAAACTAATCTCTGAGTTCACTAATTAAAGGAACACTATAGTTTGGCAAAAATGTTCCTTGCTTGTGAAGTAACAAAATAACAACATTAGCAGGAACGCAAGACAGGACCATAAAGGCATTGCAGGGAAAATATGTAGATGACACTGGTTGTATCATGTGGGATTCCATCTTAAGTTACTAGTCTTTCAAATTTTAGGGGGTGGGTTATCCTATTGGCCTTATTCTTCTCTTGTCAAGAAGCCCATGACATTTTTAACTGAATAAAGCTCTAATCTGCATTCCCCTTCCTCTCACTCCACTTACATTTCTAATCCTTTCACCAAGACAAAATGTCTGTCACGATTAAAGAAAAATTTAATACAATCGTTCATTTATTTAACTATTTATTTTAAACTATTTAAAAACATTTTGTCCAAGTTCTTAAAAAAAAGCCTATTATAGTTATAACACTATAGTGGTTCTTTGTAAAAGGCCCCAATGTCTATTAAAATCTTGGTGAATACTTTAGATTAGTCACTCTCTATACATTTTTAGCAATATTTTGATATTTTTGCACTAATGAGTAGGTAGAATATCCACCATCTGCATCTCTGACATCTGCGTACCAGTTTCAGTGGCAATTTCAGTGGAGGATGTTTACTTCTGGTATCTCGCATGGAGATCTACCATGAGACAGACTATTTACTACTTAAAATATTCCTTTTAAACTTAGTGGTGACTTTTAATCACTTTTTTCTAATGAAATAATAACAACAGGTTAGATACGAAGCCACTAAGCTATTAAAATATAGTAAATTGATTTATTAAAATCATAATGTGTTATCCTACATGTGTTTGTGCAGATGTGTGATCATAGGGAAGAATAAACAAAAGGAGAGTATGTTAATAGTAATTTTAAAAAAATTAAATATATATATATATGTATTTAATTTAAAAAAAGTGTTTTCTGATAAAAGCTTACCAGAAGCTCTGTTTTAGGGGCTTGTTAGGATAAATAGTATTGTCCATTTGACATTTAATGCACTGTGTGTCCGTATTGTTTGATTCTATTAGGTACTGATACCTTATTTATCTGTTTTCTTTATTTCAGGGTCTCTATGTCTTTGTGGTCTATTTTATTCTTCATAATCAACTCTGCTGTCCGGTGAAAGCCAGTTATAATATTGAAATGGATGGCCATAGAAGTCCAGGATCTGCTTTTTTCACACCTAGTAGTGGAATGCCACCAGCTGGGGCGGAGATCAGCAAGTCCACACAGAACCTTATCAGTGCAATGGAAGAGGTAATAAGGCATAGTGGACTCTGAATTGTATATAGTCTTATATGGTAAACAACAGCACTGTTTGTTATCTTGATGTTTATTTTAGATTTAGAAACCATATGTCACTATTTTCTTTAGATTTCAGCTGATTGGGAGAGGCCTGGTAGCCAAGCTGCTAAGCAAGGTCCTCAAAATGGCGCTGCCTTCACTACCCCTGGAGGGTACAGTAATGGATCACTGGTTGCTGATGAGGAATTACAAGAATTTGATGACCTGATATTTGTCTTAAAAGCTGGTGAGTTATTGCATATGTAGAATTTGTGAATTATCATATTATATGGATGTTGCCTTATAATATGATATTAAATTCATAAGCAAAACAATGTGAACTAAAAATATTACAAACGGGTAAATTATTTAAATCGCTTTATCTAAAAAAGCATGTCTATTCTAAAGATTGCAAAAAATATAATGATAACTGCAAATAAAATAAGTGGTTGTTTTTTAATCTATGAATTCAGGAATTGAGTAAATTAAACAATCAGTACCAGAATCATTATATTTATAACACTGCATTTTTGTTGTTTAGTCATTCAGCCGTGTCCAACTCTCCATGACCCTAAGGACCACAGCTCACCAGGCACACCTGTTCCTCTGAGCCACCTCAAGCTCATGTTCATTGCTTTAATGACCTCATCCACCCATTTCCTCCTCTGTCGTCCCCTTCTTCATGTGCCTTTTCTATTTTCGGTTCTGACCGAGGCATATGAGATTATCTGCTATCCCCATCACTTAAAGATCTTGCCACATTTTCTTGTGATCCACACAGTCAAATCCTTTAGAATAGTGTATGAAGCAGAGCTAAATGTTTTTCTGGTACACTCTTGCTTTCTATATTATCCAGCTGACATTGGCAGTTGGATCTCTTGTGTCTCAGCGAAACCCGGCTTCCACATTTGGTATTTCTTGGTCCATATATTACTGGAGCCAAGCCTTCATTATCTTAAGCATTGCTTTGCTGGCATGTGAAATAAATTCAGTTGCATGATAACTGGAGCACTATTTGGCACTCACCTTTTTTGGGTGGTGATGTAAACTGTACGTGGCCACTGTTGAGTTTTCAAAATTGTTGGCATAATGCAAGCAACACTTTCACAGCATCATCCTATAGGATATTGAATAGTTCATCTGGGATTCCATCAACTTTTGCAGCTTTATACATATCTAAATGTGATGTGTGCAACCAAGTATTTAATTCCAAAGAGTAAGAGCAAAGTTGCCATATATTTCTGTCATAATACATAAATGCAGAATATATATATGCTTAATAAAAACGTATCCACACCATGAACCCATGTGACATCATAGGATCACCTGGACCTAAATACAAATGGATTAGATGTAAATGCAGCACAATGTACTTGTCAAATTGTCCAATATTTATGGGGATGGGGAATCAAAATGAACACAGTGATGAAACTAACAATTTGCAATTTCTCTTCAAAAGTCGAGATGGGTTTGCATATAAATCCTGTTAGTTAATTTAAAAGACAACTGCTACCACTACCTTGCATCTTGTAAATGCATGATCAGAACAGTGACAGATTTAGTAAATGGAGGTTATTGGTGCAAAATAGTTTAGGCCCCCTTTACAACTTCTTTATACAAGGTAGGGGTCAATAAAAAAGCTAAGATATATGTAGATGGTCATATCACCTCTAACGTAATCAGATCACATTTCTATAATAATAATAGTAATAATTATCCGTTCTCTCCCCTAATAAATTACCTCTTTTACTATAGGCATCACCTGTTATGAGCCTCAGTGTCTTGCACTTTCTGCACATGCAGTGGCTTTGTTACTGGATTGCATCTTATCTGCACTCTGCCACAGCCCTTTAAGTGTTTTGTGAATAGGTTACTCTGTATATTTCTGCAGAGTTTAGCATTATAATTATTATATATGAATGTGATAGGTGACTGGATTACTTGTCAGAGAGGTAAATACACGGTTCTTTACACTGAAAGATACTGCATATGACTTAACGTACAGAACCAACTTTATATATTTATTTTATTGCTTACTCAACATCACACTAAGTGAAAGACTGAGGGAAAATAACAAAGCAAAATAACAAAAAAAATTATGAAAAGAAACATATTATGGATCTTCTTTTGCATTTTTTATAATTGAGAACAACTACGGTAACTTAATTCTTAACCCCATTAAACAGTATTTATTCTTGAAGGCCTTCCAATCTATGTTTGTGTTAGCTAGTATAAATATCTAAAATCTTTTAGGCCCTTTCATAGTCTGCCTTTATAGCCCGTTTAATAGCTTTATTGCCCTTATCTTAAAGGGCCAGTGTAAGCAGCAGATAAAGTACTGTGGGTTTCTCATTAACCACTTGTTAATTTAATATGTGTTTATAAAGTCAGCATTTGTGGGCACATTTGCATGTCCTGGCTCAGCTTCCTAGAATGCAGTGCAATAACAGTTTTTTCTCAGAATTCTGAGCTGGAAACAGGTTTTTTAACTTGCTTTTGTGAACACATATGTACTATTTATTTAAAATTAAGAATAAAGCCATCTGTAAATAAAAAATGTTTTAAATTAATGTTAATCTGTCACACCTTCCTCCAGTCATGTGACTCATTTTGTTTGTGTAGAAGTCATTGAAATTATCTGGCAGCTGTTTAATTATTCAGGAATTATGATGATTTAGATATTCCTTTTTGTCTGGTTATTTATACATTAAATGGAAAATTCAGCAACAACAAAACAAAAAGCATTGGCATCACTTAGGACATGAGGTGGGGCAATAGGTCACAAGTAAAACCTAACTACATAGTTTCAATGTAACTTAAGCAGCTTCCAGTGGTGGGGACAGGCCTAGCACACCAGGCAGGATACATTCATTTTAAAAATAATTAATTTACAGACAACCTTATTGTTGACTTAATAAGCACGTATTTGTTCAACAGTGGAAACTCATTTATCTGGTGTTTACAATGGCCCTTTAAAGGACAACTGTTTTTTCAGAAAAATGTTTTTTTGTTTTTTTTTAATAAACATTTTGGTGAAATGTATGAAATAGTTTGGACATATTTACTTTAGTATAGTAATTTCCATTTCCCCCTCATATTATCTCTCAGAAAGATCTTTCACTACATTGTTTAGCTGGAGCTTGCAACTGAATATGCAAAGATGTTGTCACTTGGGGTGGGGGGTGTCCACACATCTGGGCAGGGTCCACTTACAACATGACACAGAGAGCCTTCAATTAGCTATTAGGGTGATTCATCTTCACAGCAAAAAAGGAGTACTTATTAATCAAAGTTTAATACATGTTATTGTACTGCAGACAAAACGTGTCTGCAGCACAATTATATTTACATAATTCAATAAAATGTAGCTGACTGGTTCAAACTGTATATAATGTGGATGGCACACCCGCAACAGTAACACCATCTTTCCTTATTCTGTTGAAAGTGCACAAGATGTAGGAGGGTCCCTGTGATGGATATTTCACAAAAATATTTAGAAAAAGTATAAAACATATTCAGTGGTCCTTTAAGTTACTATTTTGAAATAACATCTCAAGGGTTGTTTATTCTCTTAGCATATTATTACATATTGTACCAATGACAAAGTTAGTGGAAGATGGAGTGTCCTAAAGAATGATTTTAGAGAACTAGGTATTAAGGTGAAGGTAAGGACCTCCAAGGTAGTATTTTCTGAGATACTACCTGTGCCACATGGTACCCCAGGGAGGCAGAAGGAGCTTAGGAAGGTTAATGCCTGGTGCACTAAGGAGGGGTTTGGGTTTCTAGAGCACTGGGACTTCGGTACAATCTCTATAGCAGGGATGGATTGTACCTTAATTATGAGGGAACTGGTGTGCTAGGGGAAAGGATGGTAGAAAGCCTGGAGGGGGTTTTAAACTAGTAGGTGCAGGGGAATGTGTAGAGGGGATAAGGGATTAAATAAATAGTTAAGGGGGAGGAGATGTAGAGGGTTAGTAAAGTCAACAAGGAGGTATTGCCAAGTAATTTAAGTACAGAGGCAGGCACTTCAAAACTACAAACTCATAACATAAGATGTATGCTTGCTAATGCCAGAAGCTTGCTAAGAAAAAAGGGGCGAGTTAGTATTATTAGAAGTTAATGAAAAATGGGATTTAATATGCATTACTGAAACACGGTAGGATTAATATGGATTTATTGGGGAAATGGTAAAAGAGGAGGGATTTGTCTGTATGTAAAGCCTGATTTTAAGCCTATAGTCAGAGAAGATATTTATGGTGGAACTAGCAACAATGTTGAATGTTTGTGGGTAGAGTTAAATAACGGAGCAGCAAATTTCAAAATAATATTTGTTGGAGTATGCTATGAACCCACAAACATAACTGAAAGCGAAGAAATATAATTATTGTTACAGATTGGAAATGGAGCTAAGCACGGGCAAGTTCTAATAATGGGAGATTTTACCTACCCTGAAATAAACTGGATAAATGAGACCAGCAGTTCAGCTAAGAGGAGCAGGTTCTTGAGTACACTCAGGGATCATTATCTGGCCCGGGTTATACAAGATCCTATTAGAATTGAGGCTATCTTGGATTTTATCACAAATAACATTGATATGGTATCTAATTATGAAGTAGGGCAACCTTTGGGAAACAGTGATCACAACACAGTCTCATTTGAGATTGAATTAAAAAAACAAAACTGTAAGGGGCCAACAAAAACTCTTAATTTTAAAAGGGCAGATTTTAACAGTCTAAGGGCAGCAATACAAATTATTGACTGGGACAGAGAATTGACAGGTAAAAATACTGAACATAAATGGACAACATGTAAATCCTTACTATATATACATACACCTCGGCATATACCATGTGGGAGTAAAAGTAAAAGGAGTAAATCACATCCAATTTGGCTTAACAAAGATTTAAAGTTCCGGAGTGAAAAACAGGCATTTAAATTATACAAGCAAGAGGGTACAGAGACTGCCTAAAATGAGTACAAGGAAATCAACAAGGCTTGTAATCAACAAGGCGTAATATTGTCCGTGGGATGGGGTAAGTAATAAATGTGGATGGGAGGAGGGAGTCAGAGAGGAGAGAACAAACGGGTAGAAGAAGGCAGAGAGAGCAGCCAGGGGTACAGGCAAGGGACAGAGGGTTTAGTATAGGCAGTGTAGGGGTTTTAGTATAGCGGTTTAAGGGGGTCTCTCTTATAGAACCGCCAGTGACAGGTACAGGGGGAGAGAGAAGGGAAGCTGGTAGGGGCCCGCTATTGCACGTGAACGCTTCTAGCACAGCGCACATTTGTGTGCTGCCCAATTGTCGCCTTGCGCTGAAGTCGTGCTACCCTTCTTAATACATGCTAATATTTTACTTGCCTTTGCAGATGCTGCTTGGCATTGAGCACTGTTGTCCACAAGTACTACCAAATCCCTTTCAATATCTGATACCACTATATTTGCCCCATCACATATTATAATTGTCAAACTGTGAGACGTAGTCACGCTTTGCGCTGTAGCGCACGACTTTGCCTGCGAGCCTCAGGTAGCGAGGCGAGCAGTTGAAGCATTGAAAGAAGCGGGACTTAGACGAAATGAGCGCCAAAGGCGCTCCTGCGAGCCTCGCAAAACGAGGCAAGCCGTTGAGGCATTGAAAAACGCGGGACTTAGCCTCCAAACAGTTAGGAAACGCGGGATTGCCTTTGGCTGCAAGCAGTTGAGGAACGCGGGACTTAAAAAATTGCGAGGCGCGGAGCTTAGAACAAAAATACGAGGCCGGAAAAATACAAAGGTAACGCCCGAACCGCGCAATTGAAAAACACAAAAAATACAACAACAAAAAAAAAGCACACAGCAACGGGGCACAGCCAGGACGTCTGGGAGTGAGGTTGCATGCAAATTTAAGCCGAATGTGGCGAGTTTAGGCACTCGAAAATCCGCTACGCGAGGAAAAAAAATGGTGTCCGGAAAAAATGAAAACGAGGCTACACGACCCCGAACCGCGCAAAACACCGTCAGCTGCGTAACACCCAGGAACGTACGAGGTACAAAATACACTATTAGAAAGGACGGAAAATGCTCGCGAGCCATGTAACACATAGACAATCGCCGCCATTTTACAACACAAACTTGCAACTACCAACTTTACGAATCTAAAATGGCGCTTTACCCCACTAAACCAACGGTTTGGCCTCGCGCACGCAGCCTATTTATACTGCACAATTGGCACATTGCTGACACTTTCTCATCAGGGCAGCAACAGTCCAACTGTACATTGTATGCTGCAGGAAAATCAAAAGAGATTGTTAGATCTTCAGGATATTAATTGCTGGATATAATAATTAAAATAGGTAAAGTATATTACTTTATTAAGTAATTAATTAATTATTAGTAAAAACAAAAATATATATATATATATATATATATATATATATATATATAAAACGCTAAATAGCATATTTTACACTGCCGTTACTTTATGAATTCATTAATGCTTCGTACTTCCTAATACATTTGTTCATTCAGAATGAATTATTAACGTACAATAATTTAATAAGAATTTAATTAGTAATGGAAAATAAAAATGTATACTTTACACTACACTAAACAATGTTTAATTTTTACACTGCAGTTATATATATTGCACCAAAGGTGCTCAGAGGAGAAAAAGTACACGAGAGGAGAGGCTTGCAATGAGCGCTGAAGGTCCTCAGAGTAGCAAAAGCTTTACATTGTGTCGCAAACAGCATTGCCATGGCTTCAAATTGTATCTCCCCATCATTTTCGACGGGCAAGTCTCTAGTTAAGATATAAATTGCATGGCTATTTTTCTTCCCAAGATGCATACATACATTTTACATTTATTCATATTAAATCTCATCTGCCATTTAGTCGCCCATTTCTCTAATTTATGCAAATCCCTTTGGAGGGAAAGTACATCATTATCTGATTTATTACCTTGCACAGCTTAGTGTCATCAGCAAAAATGGAGACAATACTTTCCAATCCTACTTCTACATTAAAAAGGAGAGGACCCCAAAGCCTGGACCGCTCGGGCACCCAAACCACAGACAGGTACTCTAATAAATTAAGATAAATCAAGAAGGCGCTAAATAGTCTGGGCCTGGTGGATGCCTGAAGGGGGCATCACCCACAAAAAAGGGACTATACGTATTACTCCCACACCCACGGATCTTACTCGCGCATCGATACCTTCTTGATAGCTTCGCCATTGTTTGATCGCTCAAAAAGAGCGGAAATACGGGTATGCCCCTGGTCGGACCACGCGGCGGTGAGCATAGACATTGACTTAGGGGTGAATATATCCACACCATATACATGGAAATTAAATGAGCTTCTACTTTGTCGGAACAAATTAAAAAATATCTTCTCCTTAACTTTGAGTGTAACAGATCCGTGGACTCGGGCATAGGCTGGGTATGGATGGCCCATAAGGCCTTTATTAGGCATGCATTAAGCTGGCTTCTGCTTTTAAAAAACAATGTAAAATTACAGAGCAGGAAATTACTACTAAACTGCAGGACCTGGAGACTGGGAACCAGTCATGCCCCTCCTCTAGACTCCGCCAGAGAACAGATCAGTGCAGGCTAGAGTTAGATGCAGTGCTCTCCCACAAAACGGAAAAAGCCAGAAGATGAACCAAGCATCTATTCTACTCCAAGGCCAACAAGCCGGATTCTCTGTTGGCTAGGCAGCATCGGTCTAAGATAGCGGAGTCTAGGATCATGAGGATAAAAACTGCAAAGGGACAGGTAACGGTCAGTCAAAATATCATCAAGCAAACGTTTGCTGACTTCTATAGCTCAATTTACTCCACGAAGCGGCAACCGACCCGACCCTTCTTCCGTCTTACTTGGATTCCTGCGATCTTCCTAAGGCTACACTCAATTCAAACATAACGGTAGAGGAGATACTTGAAGCCATCAACAGCTTGAAAGTAGGGAAGGCCCCGGCCCTGTCGGCTTCACCAACTCTTACTACAAGTCCTTTGCGCTTATCCTAGCACCATATCTCTGCCAACTGTTTAACTCCATTCTAAACGGGGAACCAATGCCCCCGGAGCTGAACAGGGCTGACTTAATTGTCTTTCCCAAAGAAGGCAGGAACCCACTAGACCCGAGGAATTATAGGCCCATCTCTCTTATAAATGGAGATCTCAAACTGCTAGCCAAAATTATTGCAGATAGGATCTCTGGGTTCCTTCCGGATTTGATCCATAAGGACCAAACAGGTTTCGTCCGACACCGGCAGACAGCTGATAACATTAGGAGGACTATGAATGTCATTCATTTAGCCTCCCAGAACAAGACCCCCCTTTGTGTGCTGGCTATTGATATGGAAAAAGCCTTCGACACACTGGAATGGTCTTATCTGTACGCGGTGCTGGCTAAGTTTGGCTTTGAAGGACGATTCATACAACTTATCAGAACACTATACAAAAATCCGCAGGCCTGTTTGAAACTCCCGGGATCGGAAAACATTTCTATAGCTATCCAGAGGGGAACCCGGCAAGGCTGCCCTTTGTCGCCGTTACTATTTGCTTTGGCGATTGAGCCTTTGGCCCAACAAATTAGATGCAACACAGAGATAAAGGGAATGCAGGTGCAGGTGCAAATAGAGAAATGCTCGCTATTTGCAGATGACCTTCTCTGCACCCTAACGGAGCCGGCGAGGTCAATTCCCGCCCTGCTGTCAACCCTAGGCGAATTCGGGGCCTTGTCGGGTCTGCAAATCAATGTTGAAAAGACCGAGGCCCTGGGAGTAGACATACCTCACACAGTCCTGGGGGCACTGAAAGCGGAGTATAAATTTCAATGGCCCAAAAATTCTATTAAATACTTGGAAGTTAGAATCGCCAAGAAGCTGTCGGACATGTACAAAACCTACTTTCCGCCCTTAATTAAACAATTAACTGAAGAAATACAATACTGGGCAAAATATCATATCTCGTGGACAGGGCGGATTAGCTCGGTAAAAATGACAGTTTTGCCAAGAATATTGTACTTATTCAGAACTCTCCCAATAACGCTGGATATGAAGGAGATAGATAAACCAAGCTTCTATTTTTAATTTTATATGGCGAGGGAGGTCGCCGCGAGTAGCGAAGAAGACTATGTTCCAGCAGTGGTCTCAGGGGGGACTCTCGTGCCCGAACCTGAGACTTTATTTGCGAGCGACGAAACTCATGTTCATCCCATTAGCCCACTTGGGCAAGTTACAACTGCTGTGGACCTTTGTGGAAAACTGCCAAATGATACCCCACTCTTGCTCTGGGATGTGCCCCCGTCAGGTGTCAGGCAGTAATATTCCAACCCCATAATATCATCAACCCTAGCGGCTTGGGCTAGGTCCGGGTCGGTCGGTGGTCTGGCTCCCCTCCTGTCGCCATTGTTGTCCGTCAGATCCTTCCCGGAGTTTGGGACGGCGTTTAGCCTCACCTCTAGACAATGGTGGCTTAGCAGCCCACTGGAAAGAGCAGAACCCTGGTTTTCAGTTGATGCCCTACTATCCCATACCTCCCTTATTACTAAATATCACATACCAGAGAGTGAACTCTGGAATTACAGAAAAATTAGACACTGGATATCCTCACTAGCACGGGTACATGGGACCCCTAAACACTCCTGGTGGTCGACTATATGTGTAAAGCTGCCCTCTATCAAAGGCCTTCTTGGGACTCTATATTCATTGCTGAACGACTGTCAGAGAAAACTGAAACCAAAATATATGCTTCAATGGGAAAAAGACCTAGGCAGGGAGCTAGATAGAGCAACTTGGATAGAAATTTGTACCAACCTAACAAAAGGATCATACACATATAGCCTACTGGAGACCTCAGTTAAAGTTTTGCATAGGACCTATTATACTCCATATCTGATGTCCAAGCTTAATAATAATCTTAGTGAGGACTGCTTTAGAGGATGCAAATCCAGGGGAGACTTTTTGCATATATGGTGGACGTGCCCAGTAGTGCAAAAGGTATGGAAGGAGATGACTGACCTATTCTCGCAGGGGACAGAAACTAGGCTGGGGCCAGGGATGGAGATCTGTCTTCTGGGGGTTCATGGACCCAGTCTCTCAAAAGAGCAAAACAAATTATGGCAATTCATGGCTCTCGCTACCAAAAGCTGTATTGCAAAAAACTGGAAAGTGGCAACACTGTCCGCCAAAGATATCATTTTAAAAATGAACTATGTTATAGTAAATGAGAGACTGTCCCATGTCCTACAGAACACGGTCCCCCTATTCCAGAATATCTGGACTCCATGGCTGACCTCACCCTACAGCATTAAGGTGGGAACGTGACTGGGACAGTGGGGACCGTGGCTCTTGCTCGGGGACGGCGGTCGAGGGGGAGCCCGGATGACCACCTATACCTATTGAATCTCAGCCTCTGTGGTTATGGAGGAGTACACCTGGTAATTACTACCCTTTCCCCTTTTTTCTTTTTTTTTTTTTCTTCTCTTTTTCTCTTTTTTCTTACCCCGTTAAATTGACATAGTTGATGTTTATGTTTTTCAGTTTATATGCTCTTATCTCCTGATAAGTAGCAGACAATAACAAAAAAAACAAACACCATGTTTGAAGACACAGAGGGATAGACAGGGCACAATACAATAATGAAACAATATACCAGTCAGAATACTATGAAAAATGCATGCAGTATCTTGGTTAAGATGTTGGGGAATTGTGTTGCTGTATGATCTAACTGCCCTTTTGTTCTCTTCTCTATCCGTTTACTGTGTGCAATGTGATATTGTTAACGTGTCTTCAACAATAAAAAGAATGAATAAAAAAAAAAAAGGAGAGGACCTAATATTTAGCCCTGAGGAACCCCACGTACCACATTAGTTCAATCTGAGTATGTTCCATTTACTAAAACCCTTTAAGCCAGCCCGCAACCCATGAGCAGATATTTACTTAATTTCCTCAATAGCCTCCCATGTTTTGTTTAATGTATTTGAACTATACCTCGATCAATAGATTCAACAACTAACCTACACTATCGTCCTAACATTAAGCAGAATTATGAATATGAAAATTAAAAAAATAATGTTATGCTCAATGTAATTGTGATATAAAATGTTCATGCAGAGGGTGCAAGTAAACAGTGACATGCTATGTGTTTCAATAGTGTTTAAAACTCCCAGCGTGAAGCCCTGTGTAGATAGTTTTCAGTCACAGATTTGCAAAATGGCAGATCTCATGAGAGAAAAAAGGGGACTCTCCAGAAAGTAAGCATCTGCTACTCAAGAATGTGACACATAAACTTGATATTGCTATGACTTTGAGGAGCATTATATTAATTAAGTTACCTAGTTAAAACACTTATATAAAACCAAAAAATGTCACGTGCATTCATTAGTTTTGTTTATTACCCAGACTGTTGCTTCCCATTGTTAAAATACGTCTTGTCTTAAAAATTTATTTCATTGATGTCATAAATAGTTACAGTTTATCACTATTTTGAGGTAAAGAGTATAGTTTCACAGAGGAGGAGAATAATCCACTTGCTCAAATTTGTGGATGCGTTTTTTCTGTCTGAAAGAGCAAGAATGAGTCACTGAGCAGCATATTGAATTATGTTAATACCTGTCAGAAAATATAAAATTTGCACTGAATGTCATAAAAATAGACTGTTACATTTTTATCAAAACATCCTAGTTAATTTTAACTAGAACATACAAAAAGGATAGTCACAAATAAAATACTTTTGTACTTTAGCTTTTTCTCTATTGGTATCAAGGACTGATCCCCCAAAAAAGACTATTTAAGAAGGCTAAAAAATGTCAGGTTGATTAAAAGATTTTGTGGAAAGGTAACACTGAAATGTCTGATAAATATTCACCTAAAATGAACAATTGACAAGCCGTCATTGTAGATTTAAAAAATATGAATTTATAAAACAAACTTTATTATGTTCGTTTTGATCCCAACTCTTTTTACCACCATATTTTCAAGTGGTTTTATCTAACATTTAATACAGCAGAGTGGATTGAGGTATCAGGTATCACACTAAATTATGTTTTCAGGCATGGATGTACTAAAGTTAATTATTATTATTATTTATTTTATTTGTAACATGCCAACATATCCTGTAGCGCTGAACAGGGGATAAGAACAAGAAAAAATAAATGTTAACATTCTGCAGAAAGTGGAGGGTTTTGAGCTTAGAATCTTTATAAAAAGAGATTTTTTTCAAAGCACCCTACAAGATTAGAAACTCTATACTTATAATCTATAGGGAATGGAAGAGGCAGAAACCAGAGGAAGAACAAGGGTTAGGAACAAGGGTTAGGAAGAAAGTGAAAGTTTACTTAGGTATGACGGTGTGCAAATTAGAAAGGTTTTTCATTTAGAAGGAGAGGGAGTGGATCTGATAGAAGTCATTTGAGGTGAATGACTCTAGTATGTAACATTTTATGTGGCCCTAGTGGTCAGATAAGTGCATCTCACTACTAGGAACAAAGAAAAGTGGCCATTATCAATACAACAACATGTAATGTAATAGTTAAAACTGATTTACAATGCATTATTTCATGTGGGATGAAAAGACCTTCTAACCTCTTCTGCCTTTTTTCACCTCATCTCTTGTGAGAAAATGTTTAGTAAATCCCTCCCAAGGTTGGTTTTGCAGCCCTAAAAGTATTTTTCATTACGCTATAATCTACTAATGTCAATTAGTCAGCCACTGGAATACCTACAAGTGAACAACCACCTATGGGGGGAACTAATAGACAGTAATGGCGCAGTCATATACTGCATACAATATAACATGTTTACTTCTACTTAAAGATCCACTATAGTGGTTATACAGTAGAGTTTTATTTGCTTATGTACTACTTGATTAACAATAAAATTAGCATTTAAAGAAAATAAATTACTGTAATGTTTAAAACTTATATTTGAATGTCAATATCTGTGCAGAGGCTGAGTTGAATCTATCTAGGAGTTTGTCCTAAAAATGTTTTAACGGTTTAGATTAATGAGCTGTGGTTGCTTTTTCTACTCAGGAGGATGTCCTGATAGAAGTATTTGTCTACAGGGAGGCCTTCCCGCACACCATGGACACTGAATGTACAGGGCAGAGAGAAGCATATCTGTGGCAGTCAGAAGCATTAAAAGTGACAGTTTCTTTTTAAAATAATTTTAATGCTAATCAGTTATACAATAAACAAGTGACACTCTAATATATGACCATGACTGTGGTCCCTTAAGATTTATCCATTATAAGCAAAGATAAACCGAAGGGGGACACTATTTCCTCCAGCAATCAGATATCTGCCGCTCCTCTTTCTATGAAAAAGCCCAGCCATTGCAGTCAACACCCATTAACAGGATCTTATAGATTCAACTACCCCCAGGTATATTAGTCAGACAGCCAGGGTTTGGAAATTACACACAATTATCTTTATTAACTATAAGAGCTTTCTCAGAAACTCTAATCTTTCTAATAAGAATACAAATTATAGTTTGACTGGCAGATAAATTAACCCATTTCCTCTTACAACCTGTAGATTTTGGAATAAAAGATTATTACAATGTAAAGTATGTTGTAGAATTGATAGATTCAGTTATTCTGTTGGGTTCTGTTTATTTACTGAGCTACTTCTTTCACCTGCGCTTTCAGGAGAGTGTGTAAATGTAAACTAATGATCTTTTTATGTTGAAAGTACTGGCATTTTTAGCGTTCAATGTCTTCTACCATCCATAAAATCATAAATTATAATAAAGCATAAATAAATAAAACAGATATTAGAAAAAGGCACGATTACAGTTTATATATTTTTAATTTTCTAAAAATAGTATGCCCTCTATGCAGTATAGGTCTTCAAAAGACTATATTATAATTATAACAGTGGTCCTGGAATACTGTTAAATGAATGACTGTGGACGGAGTTTATATTTAAATTATCATTTATAAAAATCAATGTCATTATTCAGTGAGTTGTTTAAATAGTATTATAAACAAACTAGTGAATTGCCCATCAAAAATGACGGCAATATAAAGTGAAGCCTGGCAATGATGTTTGACACACAATGGGAGCCTCTTCCCCCTCTACTTTACGGGCCTTGCGATGAGCTCCTTTGGTGCTCATCATGGGCCTCCCCCTCCCCTGTGTCTCTTCCACCCTCTCCCTCCCCTGTGCCTCTTTCCCCCCTCTCCCTCCCATGTGTCTTTCCCCCCTCCCCTGTGTCTCTTCCCCCTCTCCCTCCCATGCATCTCTTTCCCCCTCCCCTGTGTCTATTACCCCCTTTCCCTCCCCTGTGTCTCTTCCCCTTCTCTCCTATGTGTCTCTTTCCCCCCCCCCCGTGTCTCTTACCCCCTTCTCCCTCCCATGTGTCTTTTTCCCCCTCCCCTGTCTCTTCCCCCCTCCCCTGTGTCTCTTCCCCCCTCCCCTGTGTCTCTTTCCCCCTGTCCCACGTGACACTTCCCCCATTTTCCTCCCCTGTGTCTTTCCCCCCTCCCCTGTGTATGTTCCCCCTCCTCTCCCTCTCCTGTGTCTCTTCCACCTCCTTTCACTCCTTTGTCTCTCCCCCTCCTCTCCCTCCCCTGTGTCTGTTCCCACCCCTGTCCCCCTTGTGTCTCTTCCCCCTCCCTCATGTCTCTTAATCCCTCCCCTGTGTCTGTTCCCCCCTCCCCTGTGTCTGTTCCCCCCTCCCCTGTGTCTCTTTCCCCTCTCCTGTGTCTCTTCCCTGTGTCTCTTTCCCCCCTCTCCCTCCCCTTTGTCTCCACCCCCTCTCCCTCCCATGCATCTTTTTCCCCCTCCCTGTCTCTTCCCCCCTCCCCTGTGTCTCTTCCCCCCTCCCCTGTGTCTCTTTCCCCCTGTCCCACGTGACACTTCCCCAATTTTCCTCCCCTGTGTCTTTCCCCCCTCCCCTGTGTATGTTCCCCCTCCTCTCCCTTTCCTGTGTCTCTTCCACCTCCTTTCACTCCTTTGTCTCTCCCCCCTCCTCTCCCTCCCCTGTGTTTGTTCCCACCCCTGTCCCCCCTGTGTCTCTTCCCCCTCCCTCATGTCTCTTAATCCCTCCCCTGTGTCTGTTCCCTCCTCTCCCTTCCCTGACTCCTCAGCCTTTGGCTCGCCGCTGGACCCAGAACTCCTTGATTCTAAAAGAGACAAAAGAGACGTATTTGTCATTCGTTTTGTGTGCATTCCTAACTATCTGACATCTAGGCCTGAACCTGGATGATACTCCTAATTGCAACTCAGGTTAGCCATCATTTGCTAGATGTGATATATGGGATATGTGATATTCTTTTGTTCATGGTCTTGATCGTTCTTGGCGCCTAGCACTATCTTGCTTCCGGCTGCTTTCTGTAACTGTATAGGCTATAGTGGGCACACCAATAAATGGACTCTCTATTGCTTGATTACTGTTTTTGTGCCCAGGAATGACAGTGATTTGTCATCCATCTATCCCTTGTTAATTCCACTGAGCTGACATGTCAGTGTCCTTGTTGGTCATCATGTACATGTGCAGTGTGTATGATCCACTTGCTGTGGCACGTTGGTGTATGTGATATTCACCTGACATGGAGTCTGGATCCTGCTGGGCCACCAGGCCTGAAGCTCCAGCAGCAGGCAACTGTCTCAGAAGGTCCTTGGCGACCCTCTCCCACTCATTATAGGTCACAGTCTGGTTCTTGTCTCCTTGGCCATCATCCTCCTCACCTAGGTCCTGATGTTGTCAAACTGGTGCTTGACGGACCTCATATCCCTTGGTGTTGTGCCTACCGCTGTAACCTCAGCCGCTACCTCCTTCCATTCCTGAGCCCTAGGCCCTGGCCTAATTTCCCTCCCCCTGCAAGAATCACGGGGCGACCACGGATAGCACCGAGAAGGACGGGGATCCTTGCCTCCCTGACATGTCCATGAGGCCTGTCCCTTCCCCGAATACCCCTCCCCGGGATAAGGCCCCCTCCCCTCTGTCCCTCTCTTAAGTTTGCCTGATGCTTGGGCCACCCTGCTACCACCCACCTCCTCCTCCTCTACACTCCCCTTCTCCTCCTGCTGCTGCTACTCTGCTTCCTCCTCCTCCACCTCCTCCTCCTCTTCTCCACCACTCCTCTCCTCCTCCCCACCACTCTTCCTCCCCATCACTCCTCCCCTCCTCTCTCCTCCCGCCATTATAATCCCAAGAAGAAAATAAAGATAAATATTAATATATTTTGCTGTATATATTGGATGAACATTTTTTTGTGTATTATATGTATTTAGTAACTGTTGGGGGGTGGGATGGGGGTGTGTGTGTATGTATGGAGTGACCTAACTCTATGTGTGTCTATGTGTGTTCTTTAAATTATGTGTATTGCAATTATGTGTGTAATCTGTAAATATGTGTAATCAAGCATTAAGTGTAAAATCGTATGTAATAGAATATAAATGAACAAAACTGCAAAATACTTCTCTCCAAACTATCCTACACTCTCTATAACTCGAAACCAACCACCAACTCTAGGACCTGTGTGCTACTTCAACGCATGGGCGTGTGGAAAGCAAATTTATAATCTCCCTCTGTCAATCATCTTCGGCTAGATCGCTTACTATTGGCTGAGTGGCCTGTGTCGCTCTACTTTACACCGCAATTGGATAGTGACAGCCGATCCTGGTTCTGCCGGCCCCTTTACAGCTTGCGTGCGCAGAAATGGTTTATGGATTTATGAGTGCACCACCAACGTGCCAGACCGCTATTTGTTTAGTTATTTGTGTTTTCTATTTTATTTGTATTCCCTTTGATTCCGTTTATTAAATACAATGTTGGCACTATTGGGGCACACAGTAAAAGTTAAGATGATGATTGTTTACTGAAACAGTTTTGATATTTACTGTATATATCTTAACTTGTCTTTTTTAGGATCAGGACTCAACATCAGTGATACCGAATCCTGCCATGGAAGTCAAGATGGAGGCAGCATGCCTAACTCCCAGATTGTGGAACTGCGGCGAATTCCAATAGCCGACACTCATCTATAATTCAATTTTTTGTACAAATTTCAATATTTTTATATGTTTTTATTGCACTAAATACTACAATGTTGTATAAGTAGTTACAATGTAAAATGCTAGTCAATTTGAAGACAATATAAATCATAAAGACAAAATTCACCTGTGAAAGCCAAAGTTGCTGGCTTAGTGCACAAGATAATGTGAAATTTAGACAACTAACACTTTAAGTAACATGTTTTATGTAGCAAAAAAATAATAAAACTAATTTGTTTATTTGGCTCAAGAATATATTCATTTAAGCATACAGTGCTGTAGAATGTTTACATAAAAGGGAAGACATTTATTAAGATTTCTACAAATTAATAAATTACTATATTACTGCTATTATCAATATTATTATTGTAGTTTATTTAAAATGATCCAACATATACTGGAAAATTAAATGAGCATGGTAAATGCATGAAAAAAAATAATTAAAAAGGTATACAGAGCGCATCAGAGAGTCTAATATAATAAAACATTTGACAAACTGTAAATATCCTACTGTGGAGACATTACAATCTAGAGGGAATAAATGAGAGTGACAGAGACAACAGCAAGAGAAATGCATGATCGACAGTCGGAAGTCTATTTCCACTTGATGTTGCTTTGTGTTATGGGGCTTAGATAGTTTAGCACAGTCATCATCTCTCTGTTAGTTTATCAATGCAGCTTAAAAATTCTTCAAAACAAATATTTTACCCAAAACTGATACCATATATGGAGCTTCTGCTGTGTCACGGAAGAGGCATACATTTTTTTTTCTAATTAAAAAATTGCTTTATGACTTTTTCCTGCTTAATTATCAAAGTGTATATATAATGTGTTTCATCAGAGTTGTCATTTAACCTGCAGTGTTAGGTAAGTATATGTTATTTAAGGGCTTGTGTGTGATGGCATTTGTAAAATCACATCAGCAGTTTTAACACATATTGAAATAATTTCGGAATAAGAGCTCACCAGCATTTTACACGTGACCGAGCTTCATTAGTTGCACAATGTTTACTGTAAATTATCCTTTTGTGCCAGCAGCTGTGTGACAACATGATTATAGCTCATATGTATACTATTCATGAAATACAAGAGAAGCAATGAATCATTTGAATGATGAAATGTTTTTGAAATGCTTTGGGCTAATGCTATTTAGCCACATGAGTTCTTACACCATTTATAAATTGGGTAATATAGGTCAAGTGTTGGCTCCAAACGTTATGAGAATGTGTAGCAAATTACAGCAACTTACCAAACACAGTATCTTTTTGATAGATGTATTAGTAGCTGGTGCCACATCTTTGCTCGAACAGTTGTTTGTTGCGCATACATTCAAACACTTAACTTACACACCAATATTTAATCTTCAACCCGTACATTTAGCACCCTAGATCTTTTTAATATTCGAGAAACTTTATAAAGAGGGTGATGTATTTTTATCTAACACAAAACACAACCAGTGGTGTATATGAAGTTTATCAAATACTAAACCATAAAATTTCGGGTTTCAAAAATAAATCAACTTTATTGTGTACTAGATAATAAAAAGCACAACAAGACTTTATTGAATAATCATCGATGCAACAAAAATATAAAAAACATCTCTAATATAAGAGGCTAAAAACAACTACCAAGCTGTATAGCCCTAGATATATGTCAGACTTGGGCATACCAGCAGATGTGGATGTTTACGAGAGAAATGTAAGTCAGTTCTGGTGCCAGTCCCTGATACCCATTTGCTGGTTATCAAAATATAGTGTTAAAAATGTTCTTGATTTTAAAAGCCATCCCCCAGACCAAATAGGTTGAACTCCTGCTATAAAAAACAATGATATACTGCTATTATCATAGCAGGTGAAGCATGTTGAGTTGGTTGCATTAGAATAATTTATTTTTTTTAAAAAAGTATTTGAATATCAAACTGTTCCTCCAGGCTCTGTGAGTGAGCCCGGAAGCAACTCTATGCACACATCCCCATAATAGACACAGAAACCTCCTTATGTACGCACTACGGAATATGTCGGTGCGTTATAAATAAATGTTAATAATAATAATAATATAATGGAGTGAATGAGCAGCAATGGGGGGCATGTAGTGCTTTATCAGAGCTGTAAATGTACATGGAATCAAATTAAAATGTTTAAAGTATAAATAAGTGATTTTTTTTAATAATATGCTTAATTCTCATGTATTGGTAGTGGTCCTAACAAACTAACTAGGTGTGAAAGTGGGCAAAGTTGTTACTCTTAATAATTAAAGCTGTAGTATTAAAAGATACAACGTCACAGACATAAGGAAACCAGTCCACCTAGTTCCCCATTACCTTACTGATTAACTGCTGTCATTAAAACTCAGTTTAATGTAAAAAGACAATCTTGTGAAATGGGAAATGGGAAGATCTTTTAGCTGGGTAAGCTTTGCAACTTCACTACCACAGAAAAATTAGAAATCAAACAAAAATGTGGGTTATAATGCAATTGGGTACATAATAGATGACATAAAAAATAGAATAAAAACATATACCTGAAAGTCATCTATAAAATAATAAAATGTATAAATCTGAACTCCTGTATATATATATTTTTGTTTTGTAACAAAATACAAAAATATGCACTGCGTGACCCTTTTAAATTCTGCGGCACCATATAAACATAAATTCTAGTAAAATAGATTGTCCATCTCTGCTATATAGAGTACAACAAAATACTATTAACAAGGGTCCGCATATAGAACACTGTTGGTCTTTTAAAAATCCACTTTAGCTTTACTGAATCCAAAAAGCGCTATATTTAAGACTTTACTTTCCAGATAGCAGAAAATAATGAATCGTGTATTTTAAATTTGCAGTGCTTATCTTTGCAAATAATCTTAAAGACGTGTACATTTCTTCTAGTGATTTGATTGTGTCTCCGTCTGCTCTTTATAATCAAGAAATAAAATGTTTTTCCACGTCTAACATGGTACCACTTATGGTAATTATCTACCTTAAAGTAAAAAAAGTGATGGGTTCCTGAAGAAAGTCCAAGTAGTCTGGATTATTAAGACTTTAATTAAGGACCCATCTGTAATAAGATGTGTATGTGAGTTTTATGCTGCACTAAGTCTAACTGATGAGGTGCCCTGAAAGAAGAAAAGATGGAGAAATGGAAACAAGAGATTGGAGTGGAAGATCTGACAGGGAGAGGTGGGGGATAAGTAGAAAAGAAGAGAAATGGAAGAGAAAAGCCAGGTATCAGAGTGAGAAAGTTGTAAATAGAAGTAAGGCAATGGGAAAGGGTGGAAAGATGGGGAAGCATAGTGGAGCAAAGTTGGGAAAGGCAGGAGGAGAAGGGGAATAAGTAATGGAGATATGGGGAAAGGAAAGAGACATAATAAAGGCACTTCTTCACACTATGCATTTGTGGATTTATAACAAGTTAATTCAAGGCTTTAATTACAGTGCTCAAATTCATCTAAAGAAAATTATAATTATATTTTATTTTACATTGGATGGTTAAGATAAACTTTTAGCATTTGACACCTTCACCATCCCTACATATACTCCAAATCAGGCACTCACAAGGTGTCTCCAGGGTTGTACTGGATGTTGTATTCCCTCTTCTCTTTGTACAATGTTAAATAAGTGGCTTCTAGCCTTGGGATATTGTATTGTTAATATGACAATCAAGATATTAAACCGGAAGTCAAATTAGTGAATAAAACTAGTGAAACAATTCTGAATCAATTACACTACTAATAAATATGATTATATTCACATAGATTAGATAAAACAAACACATCATTGTATGGTATTTGGTATTCGAACATCATACTGATAATTTAATTTACACACATTTGAGAAATATAACACATTTATTAGAAGTGTAATTGATTCAGGATTGTTTTACTAGTTTTGTTCACTAATTTGACTTTAGAAGAGCTAATTTTATGTTTAATATTTTTTAATTGGTTTAAGGTGTGAGTTGAGGGCACCATTTTATCCTGAGCTATAATCTTTGATATTATTGTTAATATAAAACCAGAGCCTGTTGATTACATCTATACAAAATATACACACATTGGGCCTCATTCTATTAATGGCCGTAGGAGCTGCGTGGCCACAAGGGATGGCTGCAAGCTACTTAGCTATTCTATTCCCTTGCATCCTGCTTTCCCTTGCGGCCACCCCTGCTGTCACAACTGCAATGTGTCAATATAACCTTATTTTTTAAAGCTACTTTACTTTGATTTGACAATATAACATCATTATTAATGAGTTTTTAGTTTTTTCAGTAACTTTTGATACCATGTTTTAGTGGAGCATTACATAGTAATTTACAGCTTTTTGCTAAAACATCTCTCATAAACAGCTGCATGAAGCAAATGAAAGGAAGAAATAACAGTCTATGGAAGCACTGAACACAATGTAATTCTCAATCATAATCATGCTTTTATTTCCTGTTCTATAATATTACAATAGTAATATGAGTATCACACATATTAATTATGGTACTTTAGAATTTTACACGAAAAACATAAATATGTATACTATTGTTAAACATACCCTAAAATGTGCAAGTGAGGGATATGGACATGAAAGGCTAAACAACAGAACAGAGTAGCTCAGCGTGATGCTTTGTACCTCTGGGCCTTAGTGGGATTGCAGGTTAAGAATGGATGATTTGCAGATAAATTGAGAGTTGGGAGTTTAGCATAAATATGGTGTGTGTGTGTATGTATCTGGTGTGTGTATGTATGTGTGTGGTGTATTTTTGTGTGTATGTATGTGTGTGTATATGTATGTGGTGTGCTTGTATATGTATGTGGTGTTTGTGTATGTATGTGGTGTTTGTGTATGTGGTGTGTGTATGTATATGTATGTGGTTTGTGTGTATATGGTGTGTGTATGTATGTATGTGTTGTGTATGTATGTGGTGTGTGTGTATGTATGCATATGTATGTGGTGTGTGTATGTACAGTATGTATGTGTGTAGTGTGTGTATGTGGTGTGTGTATGTATGTGCTGTGTGTGTGTGTATGTATGTGATATGTGTGATGTGTTATGTGCTGTATGTATGTGTGTAATGTATGTTGTGTGTGATGTGTGTGAGTCAGAGTAAAAAACGGTAGTGCACACTACACTCCTTACAGTTCACTGCCCAGGGACTCCAGAAATGTAAATCCGGCCCTGGTTGCCCCACTTGGGCTTGGACATTATCATATAGTTCCCATTGCACCCTAAATGCAGGAAAACTTACCTCAGATCCCTGATCAATTCAAAATCATACTGTTTTCCTCTGCTGTTTAAAGACGTTTAGTCCATCAAGTTCAATTTTTGAAGATCTCCTCTGATCTGCAATATGCAGATTAATTGTTATTAAATGTTAATTGATCCAGAGGAAGGCAAACAGAAAAAAACACAAGTGAAACTTTGCCAATTGTCTAAAAAGGGAAAACATGTTATTCCTTCCTGACCCCAGATACTGGTAATTGGACTGTATGCTCTTTTTATTTAAAAATATATCTAATCCCTTTTTAAAGTTATTTATCGAATCTGCTGTCACCACCTCCTTTTCTTTCTTTAAGGTGGAATATTTTTACTTCTAACCTCAAAGGATGTCCTCTTTTCAGTGTAAAACATCTTTGCAAAAAAAGTTCACATGACAGAACCTTGTATTGAACCTGGATGTATTTATATAAGTTATAAAACACCATCTTAGATGCCTTTTTTTCTAGAGAAAATAAGTTTAATTTGGTTAGTTTTTCTTCATCCATTACCCTTATTAGTTTTGTTGTCCTTCTCTGTAATTTTTCCAGCTCTAAATTGTCCTTTTAACGAAGTGGTGCCCAAAATTGTACTCCATATTCTAAATGAGGGCGTACTAAAGATTTGTATGGTGGCAGAATGATATTTGCTTCCCTGGCTTCTATACCCTTCTTAAACATGCTAATATTGTATTTGCCTTTTCAGCTGCTCTTTGGCATTGAGCGCTGTTACCTAGGTGGTTGACCACAAGCACTCCCAAATCTCTTTCAATATCTGATACCCCTAGATTTGCCACATTAAGATTATAAATTGCATTGATATTTTTCCTTCCTAGATGCATAACTTTACAGTTATTCATATTTTGCAAGCCAGGAATTAAGGATAACATATTTTGTTTTATTTGGGAATTATTTGAATCCCACTTATTTATGTTTGTATAGCACTATAGTGCTTTTATTTGTATGTACATATATTCTTCTAGGTAGTTATTGTATTCTTACTTTTTCTCCAGTGCTATTCATGCACTGAGGCTATTCTAGTCAGTACCCCTATTATCCAATATGTGTGGGGGTTATACATACCGTATGACCCCAGAATGTGCTTACCACTATTTTTTTCTGGGAGGCTTCTGGAACGTCTATCAAATGTGTCTCACTACAGCACATCAATACAGATTTTGGATTAACACCTATAGGGACTGGGACTTTTTGTCCTATAAACTGTGTGAATATCTTTAATACCCCACTACGATTGGAAAGAAAGTAAGAAGAGAATGTACGTGTTCTGGCTGTGGTGCTGTTTTCATACTTCATTTTTGTTGGGGGTTATAAAGGTCAGTGCAATATACTACTGTTTGGATGTGATTTTACTCTCTGTGGAATATACCAGTGATGTGCACACTATTGATATTTTGGGCTTCTCTCACCCCTTACCTTCTTGCATTTCTTGCCAGACCAAGGGATAATCCCATTTAGTTAAAGGTATCACATTTGACTCCATTTTGTTTTGTGCAGGAACTCCTTATGAATTTTCTCAGAGCAAATGAGGGACACGAGTTTTAATTATATATGTTTGTATTTACAGTTGTTTATAAGCTACAAGTATGTAGAGTTGTATGCCCTTTTTAAATTCTGGAATTATTTATATTAATAACCTACTGTAATTAAAAAAATGGACACATATTTTCACTGCCTATTTACATTTGTTTTAACTATCCCTTTTAAATTAATTTAAAGAAATCTATTTCACAATTCACATTTTTTAATAAAAAACTGGATGTATGACTTTCTCCTGCTTAATTAGGCTGTGAGTCAAACATATTTTTTTATTTATTGTGCAGTGGCCCTAAATGATTATCTACGTAAAAATGTTGATGCTTGTCTAGTTTTCCAGTTATTGTTCAATGATTGGGGATAGAATAATTGAGATGGATTTCTGTCACTGGCCAATTGGATTTTAAAATGCAAAATAATTAACTTTTTATATTAATTATGCAGCAAGAAGGGTGATTGCTCAATGTGAGGTGGGAGCAGTGACAGAGCTATCGCCAGTGCAGGTGGTGCAATTCACAGGGGCCCTGCACCTTTGAGTGGCCCAGTGCTCATGCTGGCTCTGCCCCCACAGCCCCCGTGCCTACCAAGGGAAAGCCATGAAGCTCAAAAAAAAAACTGTGCCCATCCCTACATGCACTAGCTTCCCCACTGGTAGATATCAATGAGCCAATTCTATTAATAATGAAAACATTTAGATTACTTCTCTGAAATGTTATACCTGTGCCGCAACTTAAATAATAAATATGAGAAATATATGGAAGTATGGTAACATTCAATTCTACATAGAGAAAATATAGTTTTATAAAAAAAATGCAAAGATGTATAATATAGCAAATTAATAAAAAATGAGTCTGATGTAAAATTATGTATACTGTGCTTATTATCTAGAAAGTATCTTAGAACATATATAACTATATAAACTATAAGTTAAAAACTAAAGTATTGTATGATATGAACTGTAATATTTGTTTATGTATACATCACATATATAGTTGTCTTAATTGCGAGTTGGTGTGTTTGTGCTCACAAGTTAAGAGCCTTACACACAAACTCGCAATATTCACTGCGCAATGTGCATGCGCAGGGAGAGACGCTCATGTGTATTGCACTCCCAAGAGCCACGTATGCACAATGCGCAGCGAAAGGGGAGGGAAATGGGGGGAAGGAGACACGGGGGGGGCGGAAGAGACACATGGGAGGGAGAAGGAGGCACAGGGGAGGGAGAGGGGGGAAAGAGACACAGGGGAGGGAGGGGAGAGACGCAGGGGAGGGAGAGGGGGGGAAAGAGACACAGGGGAGGGGAGTAAGGGAAAAAGACACGGGGAGGGGAGAAAGAGACACAAGGGAGGGAGAGGGGGGAACATACCCAGGTTGAGGGTGAGGGGGGAAAGAGACACAGGGGAGGGAGAGTGGGAAAAGAGACACAGGGAGGGAGAGAGGGGGAAAGGAGACATAGGGGAGGGAGATAGGGGGAAAAGAGACACACGGGTGGGAGATAGGGGAAGGAGACACAGGGGAGGGAAAGGGGGAAGAGACACAGGGGAGGGAGGGGGAGTAGAAACACAGGGGAGGGATGGGAGGAAAGAGACACAGGGGAGGGAGAGAGGGGGAAATGAGACACAGAGGAGGGAGATAGGGGGAAAGGAGACACAGGGGAGGGAGATAGGGAGGAGACACAGGGGAGGGAGAGGGGGAAGAGACACAAGGGAGGGAGGGGGAAGAGACAGGGGAGGGACAGGGGATGAAAGAGTTACATAAATTCTCTGTGTAATTTAGCAGCTCTCTTTCACTTAATATACAGAGATGTTGTTATGATAAAAGACAAGTGCTAAAACCGTTACGCATATATTTAAATTTCTATAACAACAGCTTGTGTTTAGATGTAACTTCCACCTTAATGTCACAGGTACTACATGTACAAATGACAAAGGTTAATGCTTTGTTACTAGCATTTGTCACTTACTAATTTGGAAAAAAACATTATTTGCTTGTTTATGTAAATAGAGATCTCACATTACCGAAAGATTTGTTACTGAGATTACCGATCTGTATCTTTTACACTTCAGTTTGCAGGAATCTGTTATTACTGCATGCTGACCACTCAGGTGTAATTATATCAAATTGCAACGTGTTTAAATAGGAAATCTTTATTAATTACTAGTCTGTATTGTTTTGCATTGCACATTGTAGCAAAAAGTTTCCACATAGCAGGTTTTTAAAAATATATTTAGATTAAAGGACCACTGTGGTGTAATTGCATGTAAAGCTCATGTTTATTTGTTGGGTATAGAGTAGATTAATGAAACTATATGCAATCACATATATAGTTGTGAGCGTACGAGTTGTTGCTAACGCTGCGGGCTCGCGCAGCGAGACGAGGGCCTCGCGTAGCGAGCCCGCGGCCCTCGCAAAGCGAGGGCACTGTGCCTGGTTCTCAGTTGCTGGCATGGAGCGCTGAAGCGGAGCGCCGCAAAGCGAGGTCTTCAGTTGCAGCAACTGCGACCCTTGCAAAAAAAAGTTTACGTCGCAACACATTACGACACTCGCAAACAACATACGACACACGTTCACACACATTACGACACTCGCAAATAACATACGACACACGTTCACACACATTACGGCCTCGCAACACTCGGACGCAACTCGCGAACATTACAAAATTACAAACACAATACATACACACAGCACATACATAAAAACCTTACCTACACAAACAGGAAGCACCCAGGACCTCAAAAATGCAACTTACAACTTAATTGCACTCAAAATAAAAGAGTTTAGACAATAAATAGTTTGTTAAGCGACACAAAAAATGGCCGACGAATAAAACGAAAACGAGGCTACACACGCAAACACCATACGAGACACGTTACCACACATTACGACTTCGCAAACATCGGACGCAACACGCCGACATACAAACATTTAAAACTTAACAAAGACACACAACAAACACATAAAAAGCTGACCTACAGCAAGAGGAACCAGCCAGCACCTCAAAAAAACAAGTTACACCTACATTTAAATCAAAATAAAACACTTTAGACACTAATACCATCGCTAAGCGAGAGAAAAAATGGCCGACGAACAAAACGAAAACGAGGCTTCAGACGTAACTATACTACACTTACTCGCAATAATGAAACACATACTATGCGGAACGTATCACAATCATATTAAACACCATTTTGAACAGTAATACGCACAAAATGGCGGATGGAACGCAAATTGTAAGCCGGAACGCAAATAGCGCATGCGTATTGCGTTCTAACGGTCTCACTTTCCAGAACTTTCTACAAGTTTATAAATACTGCCTATTTCAAACAAAAAAATACATTTCTCCTCAGGTGATGAACAGAGTGACTTCTGAGATGACTGCTGCTTTTACTTGAGAAGACAATTCTTTACTAATTTACTACTTTACATTGTGCAAATTACAACTGAGAGGTAAGCTATAATATATTACATTTTATTATCAGGACAGGTCAAACAAATAAAAAAATAAACTAGGATTTATGTAGTCATCATGTATGGCACATTTATGTGTATAGGCTCCAAAAAAAATCCGGTTCATTTAACAAAACAACAAAAATACATAATTCAATATTAAACAGAGGTTTATGTATAGTGACACCTGACACGCACATATATGTCTATAATGTATAGTGACATATGACACGCACATATATGTCTATAATGTATAGTGACATGTGACACGCACATATATGTCTATAATGTATAGTGACATCTCACACGCACATTTCTGTGTATTGCCCCTTCATAGTGACATGTGACACGCACGTATATGTGTATAATGTATAGTGACATTTGACACGCACATTTCTGTGTATTGCCCCTTCATAGTGACATGTGACACGCACGTATATGTGTATAATGTATAGTGACATTTGACACGCACATTTCTGTGTATTGCCCCTTCATAGTGACATGTGACACGCACGTATATGTGTATAATCTATAGTGACATGTGACACGCACATTTATGTGTATTGCCAAACAACTACATTTAAATGACATTATATGTCATGTATACTGATATGTCACACGCACATATATGTATATCATCTATAGTTACATCTCACACACACACATTTATGTGTGTTGGAAAAAAAATATATAAGGTTAATTTAACCATTTGAATTTGACTCATGTATACTGATATGTCACACGTACACAAAATAATTACATTAAACTATGGAATGTGCTTCATGTATGTGACATATGTGTGTAGCCCACAACAAAAAATAAGGTTAATTGAAAAAAATTACACAACTATATTTAAATTACATTCCTTTACTGCTATTCAATAGATCATATAAAGCTGAATCGTTTTATTTCTTTGAATATTCAAACAGACTCTGCATCAATAGCGTCTCTCAACAATTTGCACCGTGCACTGTGAAGCACAATCCCTTTTAAAGAACACCAACAAAGAAGAAGAGGTAAGATACAACAAGACATTACATGCTCAAAAGGCCATGCTTTGCTAGATGAAAAATTCTAAATATACAAATAACTATTTCACTTTCTTTTTCAAACAGACACTACAAGAAGACCGGCGGATTAAGATTGGCAGGAGGGGACCGTCTGTCATTCCAAACTTCAATCAAGGTAAAGTATTAAGTATAAACAAGAAAGAACCATGAGCCTTATTCAATTGCGACTTCCTCAATTGAATAGGGCTCTATATAAGCACATAACATATTTTTTATACAGAACTTTTTAGTTACTGAATTTCTAACCACAATCAAGTTTTTCAATAACTAAAAAATTGGCTCAATAAATATGTTATGTGATGATATAGAGCCCTCTTCAATTGCCAAAATTGCAATTCAATGAGGACCTATATATCTTTAATGGCCAAGGGCCTCACTCAAATGTGATTTGCCCATTTCAATAGGGCTCTATATAAGCACAGAGTATATTTTTTAAAGGAAATTTTTCGTTTGTGAACACGTTGCTTTTGGATACAAGTTCACTAAATACGAAATTACGTTACAAAATATGCTCTGTGCTGATATTGAGGTCTATTCCATTGGCCAAAACACAATTGAATGAGGAGCTCACAATATAACAAATGCAGTAACCAAAGGCCCTCTTTCAATTGCTATTTTGGACAATTAAATATGGCTATAAATAAGCACTTTTAGGCCCATAAATAAGCACTTTTAGGCCCTTATTCTATTTTAACAAATATATGTGATGTGCTTATTTACAACCCTATTCAAATTTCTACATTGCAATTCAATTACGGCCTTAGAGTACTATTCCATTGTAAAAAATGCAATTGAATGAGGGGCAAACTATGCAACATATGGTACACACAAAGGCCCTCATTCAATTGCAATTTGCCCAATTGAATAGGGCTCTAAATAACAACATAACAATTTCTTTAAAATAAGTTTTTAGTTACTAAAAAGATATCAAAAATAAAGTTTTTCAATGACTACAAACTTATATTAAAAAATATGCTATGTGCTTATTTAGGGCACAATTCAATTAGCCAAATCGCAATTGAATGAGACACAAACTGCTACACACAAAACAGAATTTCTTATTCAATGTTTAACAACCTATAAGCCTTACAAAGAAGCAAAAATAAGAATAACAAAAGTGTTGTGCACCTAATAGCATTGTACAAAAAATCACACAAACTCATAGCAAACTACATTAACATTCTTCTTAAATGTTTAACAACCTATAACCAGTACAATCAAGAAGAAATAAGTTTTGCACAAGTGCTGCGCACCAAACAGGATTGTCAAAAACTAACACAAACACATAGCAAACTACATTAATTATATTATTTCATGTTTCACTAACTATAAGCATCACAATAAAGGTTAAATAAGTATACCACAAGTGGTGTGCACAAAACAGGATTGTACAAAAAATAACATAAACACATCTTATTTAATATATCACAACCCACAAGCCTTACTAAGAAACTTCAATAAGAATAACAAAAGTTGTCGGATTGTACAGAAAGTAAAAAAAAACAAATATAGAAAAAAATAACCATAACTCATACAATACAGTCAAATTAATACATTTTTAAATTATTTAAAAGACATTTCACTCAAACAACATTTTCTATTTTATATTACAACAGATACTGCGTGAAGACAATCGGACGAGGACTTTTTCCACAGGACCGGACCATTGGACGAGGACTTGGGCCAGACCAGCAGACGAGGAATTTCAACACAGGACCAGACCAGCAGACGAGGAATTTCAACACAGGACCCGACCATCGGACGAGGACTTTCACCAACGGACCACAACATCGGACGAGGGCTATCGCCACAGGACCACACCATCGGACGAGGACTTCCAACAGAGGACCACACCATTGGAGAACGATTTGGAACCGAGGACCAACAAACATTCGGATTTAAATCACACTTCAACCAAGGTAAAGTATAATAAGTACTAAAGTATAAAACTAAATAAACTGCTTTCAGTTGCATATGTGTCAACAGAAAAATAAAATAATTAATTTACTATCTCCCTTATTTTATTTAAATTGCTACTATGCAATACATAGCTCAATAACCACATCACTTTTTTTTTTAGCAAAGAAGTTTTGCAGTGGTAAATATCTATCCACAAACAACGTTTTTAATAAATAAAACCATTATTTGAAAACAATATGTTACATGCTTATTTACAGCAGGATTCCATTGGCCAAATTCTTAGCCAGTGAGGACAGGAATTATAAATTTAACTAAATATAAATGATACATTAATGATTTGCCTTTTATTTCACCAATTGTGCACAAGAATCTTTAACAGGAATTACAAATTTAAATATACACAATTACATTTATTTTTTTTCCTTTACAGATTAATATGGCTGATAACGAGACCAAAGAAGAGAAGAAAAGACGTCAAACTAGAGAAAGACAAGAGAGATGGGCCGCCCAGCAGACACCGGAGGAGAAAGAAATTCGACGAGAAAAAGAACGCAAAAGACTTGCAAATAAAAGAATATCAGCTGCAAAAATGAAAGATACAACCAAAAAAAATAAACAAATAATAAAGCATTTACAAACTGTTCCTAAAACATCAGATGACATTTTACAACATACCAGTCAAGACAGACCAAAAAAAGCAACTACAAAAACAAACCATTTACAAACTCTTACTAAAAACTTACAGGACATTTCAACCAAACAAGTCCAACATATACCAAGAAAATTGACGAAAAAAACTAAACATTTAGAACCTGTTGTTGAAACATTTCATGACTTTTCATCTGATGAATATGAAAGTCAACATCCAATATGCTTTGCAAATTGTCCTTTACTGAAGTCTTTAGCAGTAGAGGTTCATAGTTGTGGGGACATGACTACTCAATGTCAATTTTGTGAGGCTTATTATTTTAAACAGGAGAGACCCCGAGATGGACAATTTATTAGTTGTTGTCAAAAAGGAAAGTTCAAACTTCCACAAAGGAAACAATTTCCAACCTATTTACAAAATATTATGACTGAACCTACTTTTCCAAATTACAAAAATTTTAAGACAAACATAAGATCCTACAATAGTGCCATATCATTTGCATCTATGGGGGCAACATTGGCTGCTAATGTACCAGGACATGGTCCTTACTGTTTTAAAGTCCAAGGACAAATTTATCATCGGACTTCACATTTACATCCAGACGAAGGAGAGCAAAGAAAATTCGCTCAACTATATGTCCTAGATACAATGGAAGCTGTTGACCAACGTATGCAGATGGAAGAAAATAAAAAATGCTTACCCAGTGTTTTTATAGAGCTAAATAACATTATGGACAACAATCCCTACAGTAAAGCTTACAAAAAATTGGCAGAAGTAGAAAATGAACAACTACTTCATGCACAAAGACATCAATTACCCATGCCAAAGGTTAATATGGTGCTTAAAAGAGACAGACATACTGATAAACGTCGTTATAACTTGCCAACATCAAATGAGGTTGCAATGGTCTTTCAGAATGATGAAGGAGAACCACCATTTCAAAGAGACATTGGAGTATATCCCAGAAATGAGGACCAACCATTTATTAATATTAATATCTTAAGTCCAAATTTAGATCCAATGACATATCCCATCTTTTTCCCACACGGAGAAGCAGGTTGGCAACCAAAATTAACCCTTCCCAGTTACCCAAATGCTAAAGCCAGAATCCGAAATAATGTTTCTATGCTTGAATTTAAAGTTGCTCAAATTGCCATTAGAGATGAATTTAATCCAATTTTATGTGGTGGGAAACTAACACAACAATGGATTATTGATTCATATTTGCAAGTTGAGGCAAATAATTTAAACTTTATAAAATATCAACAAGATAAACTACGTGTAGAACAATATTGTGGACTCATGGACTATGTTGCTGACATGGCTACAAGCAGAGACATGACAGCTGGCAAAGCCATCATTTTACCATCTTCCTTTCAAGGATCTCCTCGAAATATGAGAGAAAGATACAATGATGCTATGGCTATTGTGACAAAATTTGGAAAACCAGTTTTTTTTGTGACATTTACATGTAATCCACAATGGCCAGAAATTAATCAAAATCTACTTCTTGGACAAAGTGCTTCAGATCGACCAGATTTAGTAGCCAGAGTTTTAAAGATAAAATTAAATGAATTAATACGTGACTTCACTATAAATCAGTTATTTGGCAAATGTCTTGCTTATGTATATACCATTGAATTTCAAAAAGAGGCCTTCCACATGCACATCTTCTCATAATACTTCAAGAGAAAGATAAATTAGATACTTCGGACAAAGTGGATGCAGTCATAGTTGCTGAACTACCAGATCCAGAACTATATGGTAGACTATATGAGATTGTTACTCATCGCATGATTCATGGACCCTGTGGAGACCTTAATCCACAATCACCATGTATGGAAAATAATCAATGTTCAAAAGATTTTCCAAAAGATTATAGAGACAAAACATATGCAAATTGTGATGGATATCCACTTTATAAAAGAAGAGAAGGAGATAGTGCCATTATTCGTGGAAAAAAAGTGGACAATAGATATGTAGTACCCTACAATCCACATTTACTCATGAAGTACAACGCCCACATCAACGTAGAAGCCTGCACTTCCATCAAATCCATTAAATATGTCTACAAATATATTTACAAAGGTTACGATGCAGCTACTGTAGTCGTCAAAAGTGCAGACAACCCTGAAAGTAGTGAGTTAGTACATGATGAACTTGCATCTCATGTAGATGCTCGCTATGTTAGTGCGCCAGAAGCTATGTGGCGGCTTTTAAAATTTGAAATGCATGATAGATCACATGCAGTATATAGGTTAGCAGTACATTTGCCACAACGACATTTAGTCTATTTCCATGCTGGAAATGAAATGAATGCATTGGCCCAAAGTGAAGATCGTCACACTACACTAACTGCATGGTTTGCATTAAATTCCACTGATGCTCAAGCAACACAATACTTATATATTGAAATTCCATATCACTATGTTTTTGTTAATGGATTATGGAGAGCAAGAAAAACCAGAGGCAATAAAATTATTCCACGAATTTACACAGTCAGTCCAAGAGATGTTGAACGATTTTGCTTACGGATATTACTTTTAAATGTTCCAGGAGCACAAAGTTTTGAACAATTAAGAACTGTTAATGACATTGTATATGAATCCTTCCATTTAGCTGCAAGAAATAGAAACTTACTCGCTGATGATACAGAGTGGGAAAGATGTTTAGAAGAAGCAGCACAATGTCAAATGCCACGACAGATGAGAGAACAATTTGCTTTTATTTGTATCTTCTCAAATGCTCCAAATGCATTAGCTTTGTGGGAGAATTTTAAAAGTAATATGGCTGAAGACTTTATGCGACGATACAATGAACCCATTGCACACTTAAAAGCCTTAATGGAAATTCAAGAAGTCTTTTTAACTCATGGATTAAGTTGTGCAAGTTTTAATTTGCCTGATCCAGGTCTAATAGATGACATTAACTTTAAAGACTATGACATTCAACTACAAGCAGAAAGAACAGAAGAAAGACTTGCAACTTTAAATACACTACAATTGCAAGCATTTCATGCCATTAAAAATGCTATAGATGATGACATGGTGACAGAGCGTTATTTCTATCTTGATGGACCTGGCGGATCAGGGAAAACATATTTGTACAATTTATTAATGAGTTCAGTACGAGCACAAGGACAAATAGCAATGGCGTTTGCCACTACTGGAATTGCTGCACTTTTATTAGAAGGTGGAAGAACTGTTCATAGTGGATTTAAACTGCCAGTGCCTATTTTGGAAAATTCAGTGTCAGATATTCGCATGACATCCTTACAAGCAAAGAAATTGAAGAAATGTAAATTAATTATAATAGATGAGGCCACAATGATGTCATGCTATGCCCTCCAATGTATTGACCGTTTGCTTCGTGAAGTCATGGATAATATTTTTCCATTTGGTGGAAAGGTAATTTTGTTGGGTGGCGATTTTAGACAAACATTACCTGTCGTTGTACATGGAAATCGAACAGACATTATTGAAACATGTATTAAGTCAAGTACAGTATGGAAACATTTTACCCATCTTCAACTGCAACAAAATATGAGATCAGAAGGCCAAACTGATTTCAATGATTGGCTTATTAAAATTGGAGAAGGCAGAACAGAAAAAATACTACATTTACCTGACGACACTGTAGAGATCCCACCTCATATGATTTGTCAACAAGATATTATATCGGCTATATTTGAAGGGAGCATAAATAACGAAGAATATTCTGAGCTTGCCAACCAAGTTATACTGACGTGTAAAAATAAAGATGCATTAATACTCAATAATGAAATCTTTAAAAAAATTAATGCACCACAAAGAAATTATCACAGTGCTGATTCTGTACTTGCTGATGACAATGAAAGTCAGGCAAACTTTTCCACTGAATTCATTAACTCTTTAACTCCTTCTGGAATGCCACCACATATTTTGCAGCTAAAGAAAGGTGCAATTATCATGTTACTGCGAAATATGAACCCCAAAAAAGGCCTATGCAATGGCACAAGATTAATTGTTCAACAATTAAAGGACCATTTTATAGATGCTGAAATTTTAACTGGGACCCATAAAGGAGAGAGAGTTTTCATACCAAGAATAGATTTAGCACCAAGTGAAAGTAGTCTCCCTTTTATACTTCAAAGAAGACAATTTCCCATTATTATGGCATTTGCCATGACCATTAATAAATCACAAGGTCAAACTTTCAAATCTGTGGGGATTTACTTGGAAGAACCAGTTTTTGCACATGGTCAATTGTACGTTGCGTTGTCACGCTGCAAAAATCCACAGGCTATTAAAGTTTACATTGAAAACAATGAAAGTCAAGGTGATTTATTAGAAGATGGACGTATTTTTACTAAAAACATTGTCTACTATGAAGTACTATAACTTTGCAGGATACAAACTAAAGCCATGCAAACATTTTGGAAAAACATTCAAAAATACAAAACAATTGGTTGTTTAATTTAGTCATAATTAATGGAAGTCATGTTTATGGATAATTCGCCTCACAAAATACTTGCCTTGCATTTCTAGCAAAAATTATGTTAAAATGTTAAGTCACTATGTTAATGTTTCTAATGTTACAAGTTTAAAAACAATATTTTCAAGTTATTTCATTCAACATATTACAAAGTTCATGTTAACAACTCAAGCACCTTTTAAGTCACAATGTAAATATTCTATGTTATCTTAAGATTACTACCTACATTAATGTTTATCGCCAGTTTATCTGCTCTAAATGAATTACTTTAATTACGTACGGTTTAAGGAGAGTTTTTACTGTATGCCTTCCTCTACATTCAATGTATATTAAACTTAACAATTATTCTGATATAAATTGCATGTTAATACTGATTAATTTCAAGTTAAACTGTTTTTACATTCGAATGTTAATACTTTTAATTCAAAATTATGTTACAAAATGTATTTACTATGTTCCTGTTTATAATGTTAAAAATTACACAAATGTTTTAAAAAAATTACAAAGTTACATAAAAAATAAAGTTCAATTTTCAAAATATATACTTTCAAGGTTATTGCTTACATATATTTTAAACTTCATGTTAAAATTCGGCACGTTTAAAAAAGTCTTTTTACTTTTTACTTTGCTCTGGATTCTATGTATATTAAAGTAAACAATTCTTCAGATACAAATTTCATTTTAAAAAACCATTACATTAACGTTTTACAAAAATACATGTTCATATCACAATACTTACAAGGGTCAAAAATATATTTAAATAACTAAACAACTTCACAAACATATACATCACATTGCCGTCATTTTTTGACGGGCAAGTCGCTAGTATAAAATAAATACAGGTTAATGTTTTTCTTGCTTTTATCATATTTTTCAAATTGTCTGTTCTCTCCTCAGGTGGTGCTGCTTTTCTTCTCCTCCCTTTGCCCTGTTAGATCAACATGGAGCTTGGAAGCTGGCCCCACCCCATGACATCATTAACTCACCATTGTCTACAATGGTAACAGCTGTATTGTAATATGTTTGCAGCTGCCACATAGACTCCACCCAGTGACAGTGCATAAGCTATAATAGATCCATCCCCATCAGTATATATTCAAATAGTAATAAAAATGAATTGAATATAATTAACTAAATACTGTATCTAGTTAAATGATTATATACATATCTCATTGCAGTAACTGATTATATAGCAATTATTACTGCCTTTACATTTTAAGTACTGCATTCAGTTTGGCTTTAGTGACCATGGACATCTTGTCTTTGTTGTAAAAGGTTTAGAAACCCGGGAGGACTGGAAGGAATATTGAACACAGATAAAAGGTCTTCTTAAAATAGCCCTTTGATAATAGTAGTCAATAGCAAAAAAAGGCTCTATAGAATAAACTGCCCCCCAGGTTACGGACAGACTAGAGGTCTAAGATTGATAAAGATTTATAATTCTGTCTTGTATACCTGCTAATGTTGTCATTTTGGTAAATGTTTCACAAACATGTGAAGTTTTTACAAGCTACATTGGTCCGGAAGTAGAAAATCTTCAGCCTTATTAAATTGCAATTCGGTAAATTTAAAAGGGCTCTATTTAAGCACATAGCATATTTTATTTACAGAAGTTTTTAGTTAGTGAAGACCTTGCTTTTGGATAGAAAATCACTAACTAAAAACTTCCGGAAAAAAAAAAATGCTATGTGCTTAAATAGAGCCTTTTTAAATTTACCGAATCGCAATTTAATAAGGCTGCTTGTTTATTATTATATTTAAAAGGAGTGACATGATTTATTGGCAGTACCAATTATTTTGGAAAATATATAATAAATGTAGATCATTGTCCTCATGTGATTAATAAAAACTCTCAGTTAGGGACTATCAGTTCCTTTAAGCTTATCTCTAAAAATGTTACATGAAGTTGTGAAATATTTAAAAAATAACTTTTTTTTAAATCCATAATAGATTTTTTTTTTACTTTTTGTGATATACCTAGTACGGTTTATGCTGAGGAAAATTCCTCAAAACCATGAGCAGCAAGTTTTGGGCGTGTACAAAGCCTTAATAATGAGGATGCCATTGTGTAATTCTGCAGTCTGTGTAGGAGGTTAATTATTGTAATTGTTCAGTTAAATTATAAATATTTTTACCTTGATAAAACCATTGGGTGACTCACAAAAATATATTTTATAGGTATAAAAGTGTTTTCATTTACATAAAAAAGTAATTAGAAATTAGGAACAATCTCTATAACTTTTCCTTGGATTTTCCTTGTCTATCTCTGCATTCATTTTAAATACACAATAGAAGGGAAATGAAAACATATTTTTGATTAAAATTACTTAATTATTCAGGAATCCTGTCATAAAAAAAATATTTAAGTACTCGGCCACCAGTTTAAACTTAAAATTAATTTAAACAGCAAAAAAACAAAATTAAAATGATTATGGGTCATAAGTAGTGAAAAGAAAGAACATTTCTCACACATTCCTGTAAGGTACACAGGTGTCTTAAGATGTTCTAGCAATTGCAAAACAGTGGTCTATAAATATATCAAATAAATCAGAATAGTACTCAGTAAAAGCCCTAGTAACAGTGAAAAATATTTTTGTGCAGTTCCTGTTTGGCAAAACTCTCTAGCAACTCACTTGGCAGCCATCAATCAAGGAAGCAGGCCAAAACCAATGATATCAGATCAAGCTTCTTTATTAGATGCAAGATTGCTGTTTATTACATGCATTTACCCAAATTGACTTGGACAGTGACCCTACTATTCCTTGCCTGCCTCCAGCCCCGACCTTTGCTTGTTTTTTTAACCAACCTTTAACCTTCTGCCTGATCATGAACTCATCTCTAGCCCCCACACGTCACTTTTGGACTGTCACATGAATACCCGAACCCTAGTGGAAAGCATTGTTTGCATTCTCCAACTCAAACTTGTGGGTCCACTGTTTGCAACCACCAACGGTTAAAAAAATATAATAAAGGTTCTTAACGTAATATATATATATATATATATATATATATATATATATATATATATATATATATATATATATATGTGTGTGTGTGTGGGGCCTAAGGGACAAGAATTGGAACTTGTCTATCGCCAAGATACTAATGGTGTGAGTGCAAATAAAATGACCTTCTGTCTGATTCACCAACTGAATCTCTCTATTAGGGCTATGGAAGGTGTACTCTATATACACGGTCCAGTCACAATATTATCAGCAACACAGTGTGCAACACGTTGTGCACCACAGCTAGACGGTGTTGTAGTGAGTCAATAAGATGCTGTGAGGTTGGCAAGGGTATCCAAAGCCATCAGACTGCAGTGCATCCGACAGCTGCTGAAAAGTGAGTGGTGGAAGATCCATACGGCGAACATGATGATCAAGATGGTCCCAGAGGTGCTCGATGGGGTTCAAGTCCAGGGGATTTGGAAGCCAGGGAAGTACTTGGAAGTCTACATTGTGGTCCTGCAACCACTGCCGGACCATTCTGGCTTTATGACATGTTGCATTGTCCTGCTGGAAAATCCCACCCGCTCCAGGGAAGCCAGTCAACATGTATGGGTGTACTTTATCTGCAAGGATGGATAGATAACCCAATAGGTTAAGAGTTCCTTCCATAGGTATGAGTGGACACAGACAATGCCAAGAAAACATTATCCAGACCATAATGCTCCTGCCACCACCTTGTGTTCTTCCAACAGTGGTTTCAGAGTGTTTGTTCTCAGAACGTTTGTGCCTGGCATGCCAATATTCATCCAGTTGATGGAGTAGAATATGTGACTCATCAGAGAAGGCAACCCTTCGCCAATCAGAAGAGGTCAATTTTTATATTGTTGTGAAAATTTAAGCCAATGATCATCCCCTTCTCTTTTTTTTTTTATTTATTTATTTTTTTATTTATCAATACAAAAACAGCATCATATACATCCGAAATGACATAAAAACAACCAAAACATATGCAATCTTTCAAAACATACATTCATAAAATTATCGCAAGATAGGTTATTTATCATTAACAATTAGAGGACAATTCTATATTATAAAAGGAAAAGAGAAAAAGGAGAGGTAAGCCTTTTTCCTCTCCAAGTACTTATCCCATATATACCACTGGGTTAACAATCCCTTAATTTTTACTTGAGAACTTTGATTTATATGGTCAAAATCTCTATTTCTATTAATGAATCTAAAGATTTCGGGGATTGATGGCATTGTACTCACTTCCAAGATTTGGAGATTAATCACTTAATAACCAATAGAATACGTGATAACAGATAATAAAACTTCGGAAATTGTTTCTTAAGATGTAAATGTAATATTATAATTTCCATATTAAAAGGGATTTCTTCCTCAAATACATCAGATAACCAAGCAACACACTTTCTCCAAAAAGATCTCAGTTTAGTACAATCCCACCAAACATGTATGGAAGGCGGCCGAGACAATGATGGTTGATATTTTGCAGAATGTCTACATGTCACCTTATATGCCCACCAAGTCATTGGCTACACGCTAAGCTTGACTTGACCCTGTATAAAAATGTATTGGCTGATCAGACAGAAGGCTCTCTTCTCTGTCAGACAATCCTTGCATACGGTGTCTAGAAGAAGGTTAGATAGTATATACAGAGTGGAGAGACTGACCTAGATAACTGCTTGGCTCTGTGCAAGGGTCAACATTTGTATAGATATGTATTAAGCTAAGCTCATCTTCAGAAAAAAAACACTTCACTGTGGCAAGAACAAGCTCACCTTGTCTGTACCTCTTAGTGGGGTTGGGGATGGCAACACATCATCGCCTCCCCAGCTTTGCTCAGATCTCCTTCTTACTCAAGTGGCCTTTGGAAGTGATGTAATGTATCTAATTAGAATTAAAAAGTAAAGGCTATAATTATGCTTACAGAGGCGCGCTAAGTCCCTTATTGTGAAATAACATAGGATTGGTATTGCCTTGGCTTCAGGCCAATCTTTATTGTTTGTTTGTAGATGAGGGTGGAGATGATGAGAGAGACACGTGCGAAGATAAGTCTTATTATTAGAAAATTATCTTCTTGTGTTGTATGGATTATACGGTAATGATAAGTACTGTAAAACCACAGACTGAGGCCCATCAGACCACTATAATAAATCAAACACAAATATTACTCTACTTATATCTACATTACTTTAGTTACTGTACCTATTACTTTGTATTGTTATGTTATTTAAGAGGTTTCACATATTCGTGACATGTTCGTCTTATTTCTATACTTTATTAAATAATGTTGACTTTCTGAAATGTTACGACTGAATGTTATAAATGGATATTGCGCCCTATGGGATTGGAGATATGATACTTCTTTTTGCTATTGAAAGAGCAGCTTTTACACATACTTCATACAAAAATGTAATATTTGAGAAGGGATTATATTAATAGACTGTATGCGAAAACTGATTGAAAAATGAGAAATGTTGAATTCACCATATCAGGTTAGACATTGGCAACTTTTAAGCTTGTCACTTGATAAACAAACCTCCAAATAATCTAAATTACCATTTAAAAAAATTCATGCCAGTCTAGTCAATTGTGTGATAATCAATTAGCAGGTAACAATTTCAGAGGAGATGATATCTTTAAGCTTTCAAGGTTATTATACCCCTTCAACAAAACCTACAGTTAGTAGTTGAAGGATGTACTTAAAACTGTAAAATATGTTTATAGGTTTATGGAACTTTTTGATGATAGGATTTAGGTTGAGATCTTTTAAGAATAACAAAGATAAACATACTTTAAAATACTGCCTTGCGTGATGCTTTTGTTTTATTGCAAATTTATGACATGGTAACACAAGGATGTTGTACATTTGGATCCAAAGTTCTGTGAAAAACTAACAAACCCAAGTTCAGGCATAAAGCAGGTAAATTAATGTTCGATGCAGGGAGTTCAAATAAGTAATAAAGTGTAATGAGACTTAAGAAACCTTAATCAAGGAGATACAGCTGGGTTTTATGAGGATATTAAGGCACGAGATAGGGAATAGTAGCAATATAATGTTGCATAGTTACATAGTAATTGAGGTTGAAAAAATACTTTTAGTCCATCAAGTTCAACCTTTTTAGATCTGCAATATGCAGATTAATTGTTAATTGATAATTTGATGTTGTATTGCACACAAAATAAACAAGGATATAGAAACGGAAGATCTACAGGAGCTGTGCAAATAGAACTGTGTAAGTAGAATTTTTTTATCATGACTTAGGGCCTCATTCTATTATCGACCGTAAATCGGCCGTAAGGCTGCGATTCCTTGCGGGGGTTCTGTTAACTCGCAATTCAATTATACGGCCCCGCAAGGATCTCCTTTTACGGCCGGCCGTATATCTTGGAACCGGCCGTAAGCTCAGAAATCTTTAAAGTCAAAAATAAATTCAAGCCTGCACTGTACAGCTCTGTAAATGCTAGGGATCATATTGGGGTACATGAGGATTAAAAGTAACCCACTCTCAAGCTTGCACATCAGCCCAAACGGGAGTTTAAATTAACTGTTTATTTTCCGGCTGCGGCGTGGGCGGGTCTGAGGTGCTCCAAGCACTCTGGACTTTTTACATGGATATTTTACGGATATTAAAAAAAATATATTTTACGGATTTGAGTATAGGGGAAATTTGTGCTATTTTTTCTAACACCTAAAATCCCTTTATAGTCTTCTCAAAGTGCAGGATGGCTTTATTTAAACTATTTTATTTGCTTAATTGGTGCTAGCGGGACCTGTTTGCTGCAAGTAAGCTGCGGCTCGTTTTTAGCCTTGCAGACAGGGTTCCCGGAGCAATAGAATAGCAACCGGGCTTTTCTTACGGCCGATTTCCTTGCGGCCGTTTTAGATCAAAGGCTTTCCTCCGGCGCGAGCGGCCGCAAGGGAAAGCAAGGCGCCGGCCGCAAGCCTGCCGGAGCCCCCGGCCGGAAGGGAATAAAATAGCCGAATAGCTTGCGGCCGGTCCTTGCGGCCCCGCAACGGCTGCGGCCGCTAATAGAATGAGGCCCCTAGTGTGTGTGTGTGTTTATGTTGTTCAGTCGTGTCTGACTCTCTGTGACCTCATAGGCCTTAACACACCATGCTGATTCACTTGGTATTCATGGCAGAGATACTGGATTGGGTTGCCAATTCCTTCTCCAGTGGATCACAGCATACAGCTCCTGGTATTCCTAGGTGATCTCCCATCCAAGTACTGACCAGGCCCAACCATGCATGGCTTCAGGGTGGTTTGAACTCTTGGTTCCCTGACGGGAATCAAACCCAGGTCACAGCAGTGACAGCACTGAATCCTTACCACTGGAACCAACAAGGAACCCTTCATCATTTAATAGAGTAATGCAATTATTCATCATCCCGATGAACATAAATATTCATGTACAATATTTGTCAAATATCATAGTAGCAAATTAAATTGTCTTTGTAGAATGAGTCTACACTTTGAGTCTAAGACTTATTAGGCAGGAAAAATTCATATAGCTAGTTTTTAAACAGAAAGAAAAGTCAATCCTTCCATTGTTACTTGGGCCATCCACAATATTTTGGTGAAGGTTGTAAGTGTGAGAATGGCATTTAAATTTCTGGAGGAGCAGCTCTTGCATTTATTGTTGTATACTGCCTAATCCTGAGCAGGTGTGGTAGAAGGGGTAGGTGTCAATAATAAGCTCCAATTACATCTCTTCCAGGACAGAAGATCAGCAGGTTATCACCTATAATATTTTCTGTAGTGTGTAACGCTCCAGGCAGGGCGCATGCGCACTAAGGAAACTATTGAAGCACGGTTCGTTAGCTGCACGCACTGGGCAGGGGAGAAAGACAGAGGGGAGGGAGGAGGGGAGCAAGACACAGGGAGGGAGGAGGGGAAAGAGACACAAGGGGAGGGAGAGGGGGAAGCGACACAAGGGGAGGGACAGGGAGAAAGAGACACTGGGGAGGGAGGAGGGTAAAGAGAGATGGGAGGGAGAGGGGAAAAGAGAAACAGGGGAGGGAGGAGGGGGGAAAGAACCACATAGGGGAGGGAGAAGAGACACAGGGGTGGGGAAAGACATGGGGGAGGGGGGAAAGACACAGGGGAGGGGGGAAAGACAAAGGAGAGGGGGGAGAGACACAGGGGAGGGAGGAGGTGGAAAGAGATGCAGGAGAGGGGGAACCAGGGACAGGGAAAATACATGGGGAGAGAGACACAGGGGAGGGGGGAAAGAGACACAGTGGAGGGGGGAAAGAGACATGGGGAAGAGACATAGGGGGAAAGAGACACAGGGGAGGGGGGAAAGAGACACAGGGGAGGGGGGAGATATGCAGGGCAGGGAGGAGGGGGGAGACATGGGGGAGATACATGGGGAAAAAGATACAAGGGAGGGGGGAAGAGAAACAGGAGAGGGGGGAGAGACACATAAAAAATGATTAGTATTAATTTTTAGTAATAATTACTAGTTTCTATATATTATGTCCTAAATGTAACCTTATATCTTTTTAGAGAAAAGCGCTATATAAAATAATAATTTTTATTATTATTGTAGACTAGAGGAAGACAAACATAGGCAGTGACACGCATGGCTAGAAAGTAATTATAATGTGTTTCAACCATCCCAAAGGATACACATTATAACTACTTTCTGCTTATCCTGAGCTGTTGGTAGCTACTGATGCATCTGTAATACTTTGCTGCATTATGGCTGAGGTGTTTATTAAAGCTCAGGAAAATTACATACTTTTTTGAATGCTATTCCCTTTCCTTGGCTCATTTTCATTTAGTGCAGCTGATTTTAAAAATATGTTATTAATATGTTATCACTGGCATGCATGTATCACTAGCTAAGCATGATGTTTTCATAGAAATAATAATAAATATTTTTCTACCATCGCCTTTCCTTTATTGGAGGAAACAATATTCTTTATAGATGGAGCCTATGTATTATAAGGGTATATATTTTCATGACACACATACATAAATCAAAATTATTGACTCAAACCAAAGATGGTATGATACCAGTCTTCCAGGACGGGAGATGAATATCCCTGGTATTATAAAGTTTGATAAACAAGCTCCATTTTGAACAAGCTGGCTGCAGTTGGTAAAAACGTCACATCTTGAGAAGTAAACAAAGTAGTAAAATAAAAAACTAGCATAAAAGCATTTGAGATAATGTCTTTATTTAGATGACTCTATGTAATGGAGGATTCCATCTTATATTGCCACTGTGGCTTGGTGGGGAGTGTTATCCCATAGGGCCCTATTTTGCTTTTGAGTTTTATAGTCAAGCTATTTGGAGAGAACATTTTCAAGAGATGTGAATGCAGATCTGAATCCATGGTTTCTCCACTCCTCCCAGGTTTCCAAATGTTTTATGAACAAAGATAGAATGGCCATCGTCGAGAAAGCAAAATTTAATAAAATGCTTAAAAATGAAAGGCTGTAATTATATATTTTAAACTGTGTAAAAACATTAAGTTATTTAAAATGTCATAGTATTGTGTTCCTTTAAGATCCTTCAAAATAAGGAAATTATATTCTTGTGTTATCAATTCCTATTTTTAACTACCAAAGTCTGTTTGTTTTACATGACAGCATAAAATATCATTCCACAGTATATGATGTTTCCTGATTATCTCTGCTGTTCAGTATGTTCATCCATCAGTTCAAGGGACATCATAATGTTCTCTAGATAAGCTCTAGTTAATATCCAGTTTATTGAAGATATATGTTATATTATAGGTTAAGATATGATTGTATGAGTGCATAAAAGCATTTTAAAGAAAATATTAACAGCCTTATTAAATTGCGATTCGGCCAATTGAATAGGGCTCTATATAAGCACAGAGCATATTTTTAGTTAGTGACTTCTATCCAAAAGCAAGGTATTCACTAACTAAAAACTTCTGTAAAATAATATGCTCTGTGCTGATATAGAGCCCTATTCAATTGGCCGAATTGCAATTTAATAAGGCTGCAAATTTACAGATTCTGCTTGTGTCATGGACATATTAATTCTAGTTGGCTTAGGAGCCTGTGAGTGGCTATCCTATAGCGATCTCTTCCATTTAGCCTTAACTGGCAGATAATGGTGGTCAATCTGTCAATAAAACTGAATAGAGCTGTAATGTGAATGCATGGTTCCACCCCTTCCAGGTGAAGAAGGAAAGGACCCACTCAGCTATACAAAATAGCCTATAATGTGAAAAGGGGAAAAAGTCTATATATTTTTTTTAATTGTTAACAAAAATAGACTTGAAAATCTTTATTGCACAATTATTCCATATGAAAATCCTAAATAATCAATACAATTGGCTTCAGAAGTCAGAAAATCAGTTGAATTGTGTCTATCTGTGTCCCATCATAGTATTGCATGATGTCAGATTTTTTTTTTACTGTTTCTGGAAGGCCACAGAATTGGTAGAGAGCATATCTAAATAAACAGTATCATGAAAGGAACTATGAAAATCAGTTTGGGATAAAGTTCTGCAAAAGCACCAAAATATATTCTAATTTTAAAATGTTACCAGGAGCACCATTAAAATTATTACTATTACTAAAAATTCTAAGAAAATGGCACAACTACGAATTGCAGGATCCAGATGTGCAAAATAATTGAGACTCTCCCTTCCAACTTCTCTTTGCAAAATAGGTGGCTGTAGGGGTCAATAAAAATCCAATTATATATGTAAAATATATGTAAGTAGTCTGGAGTAAGTGGGCATTAGTCAGAGAAATAACCATGGGCCTCATTCAATTGTGATTTGGCCAATTGATTAGGGCTCTATATAAGCACAGAACATTTTTTTACAGGAGCTTTTAGTTAGTGAAAACCTTGCTTTTGGATAGAAGTTCACTAACTAAAAACTCCTGTAAAAAAATGTTCTGTGCTTATATAGAGCCCTAATCAATTGGCCAAATCACAATTGAATGAGGCCCCATGATTCTAGTGGAAGGACCTTGATCAGACCAACCCTATAGTGATCAGATTGCTTTTCTATAAAAGTTATTATCTGCCCCTCCTCTATAATACATTAGTTTCACCTTTACTCCAGGTCACTACTGCTGGTAGCGGAGGGTCCCTACCCAGTTGTGGGCCCCGTGCTTTGCACTGGTGCACTGGCAGTAGCTCCAACACTGATGAAGAGCTTTAACCTATGTAGCTCATTTTAACCCCCTCCACCCTGGATCTTCAGTCAGCAATTCATGCAATTAATGTTGCATGTTAATATAGTATCTGGTGACATAAATAATTAGCATTTATGGCATAAACAATAAATAAATGCTTTCCCTTCAGATTAATTATATTTTCACGTGGCTAACTCTCGTGCTTACAATATACACACCAAAGCAGTAGAGATTATCAGAGCACTTCCTGCTTTTCTTCACATGGAAATAAATCTTGATAATTATACACATCATCTCATTACTTTGCAGTTGGAAACCCATAATTTGTGGCCATCCTGTTCTGTCTTGATCTGTTTTGCTATGTAAAGCTGCTTACATTATAGTAGTACAGTACTTCATTATAAACAGTGCTTTCTTCAGGAATACATTTTGCACGTTCAGCTTTTTCTCCTGTTTCCATCATATTTTTTTTTAATCTAAAACATCCTGCTTATATGAAAAACATACATTACATTGATTAATTCAATAATCACACACATTTATTTTATTTAAAAAAAATGATTTCCACTCCCCCAGAGGTGCCTACATAGACACCTAATATTAACCAATAGAAACACTACATTCAAGTATGTTTTTAACCCTATACTAACCTTTAAGCCAACAGCAGTACAGTGCAGAGATCCAGAGCAGCACAGCCTGAAGTTTCTTTCTTGTCGTGGGACCAAAAGATCCAACTGCCATAAACAAAATTTGCAAACTCTGATTTTCCCCTATCATATGCATTCATACGTTTTTGTACTATGACAATGATTTAGATACAGGGATTTTGTATTATACATTGAATCAGATCCATTACAATTAATAGTTCAAAGGTTTAAATGACCCCTGACTTGTCATATTCATAATATTCTCTATTGAAGAGCATGACTTGACAATTGGCAAATGGTTAGAAATTAAAAATGCAGTCTAATAAATTTTACTTAACATGGCAGCCATGGGTGTAGGAGCCAAAGAAAATCTGGGGGATACCACATATATTATAAAAATACTGCACAACTGTTTCTCTACACATAAATAAACACATTGACCCCCCCCCCCCCCTCCTGAAATTATAGTGGTTATGGGACTTTATTGCCACTCTTAATTTAGTTGATAATGTAATCAAATTGTATGATATAACTTTGCATAGCATTTTAAACAGTTGAGCTATTGTAATAGTTCTTGTTCCAGTTGGCAGGAAAGATGTGAATGGGAAGATTTATGTGTTGACGTCACTAATGTCCTATGAGTGAAGATTTATTACAGTTATTATATTCAACACTCAACGTAAGCTACTGATAACAAAAACACAAAACAAGCTTAGAAGTCCTGAGAAATTCACAAGTAGTTGGTTACGTTGGGATTGTTATAGTTTTTTGGATTCAGTTGTTTCACCTGTTTTCTAAAGGAAGGTGTTGTAGATTTCCTTTGGGAAAGGGGTCTAGGTTTTTTAGATGCCAGGAATGTACTTTAGATTGTTGATCATGCTCTTGATCAATGGAAATCAGATTTCACATTGTCAAATACCCTCTTTCTGATACAACAAAGAATAATATATTCTCTTTAAGTAGAACAACCACAGAAGGAAGTTTTCTCATATGGTGAGATTTATTTATGTAGCACAAGAGATGTTGGAGGGTTTGAGACAAGCTACCATAGTTTTACTGAATCTAATTTTAGTTAATCTGAAATATTACTCCGGATATGAACCAAGCTATTTTAGTGTTGCCTGTTGAAAAAATGCTATTCGAGTTTGCTTGATGAAATATTCTACAAACTAATTTTATTACAATATACACATTTTTATTCCACTTTTTTAAAACTCATAAGGTGGCCTGCATTTGTACACCTGAGCACAGTGAACTGTTTTTAGGATTTATACAAAAAAGAAAGAAAAAAACATGTAAAATGAACAACTGAAAGCAAATATAGTTTTCTGCATTGTGTTGTGTGCTTTATGATACTATAGATATCAGTACAAGAATAGTATAATGAAAGCAATGACATTTTATATTTTTTTCTAAAATATTTTTCATTTTTTAAAAAGATACACTACTGTTTTAACCAAATGAACAAAATAATGGGATTTTGAATTTTTCAAGCAGAATGTGCTTTCAAACACTCAACATCCTCCCACATTAAGTATTGATGTCACCTGGACATAGATTCACTGTAGTTAATATTTATAAAGTAAAATAATCTCTCTGCATGATAAACAATTAATATTTGCTATGAAAGGCCAAAGAGAGAACTTTGTTTTTTGGGCTATATACAACAACCCCACTCATGGTGTTCTCTTACTATATTTTATTTCAATGGGGACCACAAGTCTCCATATACTTTCTTAGCGACTGTGTATAAAATGAGCAGTAAGAATTAACACAATACCCTTTTCCTCAAGGATATTTTCTAAAAATCATATCACTTAATTGTTCATAATTTTTAGAAAGTATTGTACATTGTAAAGATTGACCAAGGCAGTTATGCCCTAAATGTGGCAGGATGTGGGGAGATTTGATGCATGTTGGCTTGAAAAATAGAAGATACTTGATCAGCTTTTCTCAATTAAACTCATGGCGACCAAGATACAGTAAAAAGAAGGATCCAGAATTGGGTGTGATTGAGTTCTGGAGACAGAGCATAAGAACTATTTTTGTTCTTTGATAGCAAACTGATCAGTGTACTTCAGACATGCTAATCCTGGCTGAAGGTAGTGGGCTTCAAGCTGCCTTTGAAACACAGCAAGTATACTTCAGCAGAGCCCAGTCACACAAAATTAGAGATGCATGGCACAGTGGTTAGACAATCCAGTATCTTGGGTTTGAGTAAGCTTTGGATCATTTGGTCCTAACTTCATATTCAAATTTCATATTGGCTCTGTACGAATTTGTGAAACATGGAAAGAATTCTTCTACGCATACCCTAGTGTTTTGCTTGTATATGTTTTACTCTTTTAATGGTCTTTAACTCATCGTCAGTCTAGATCCCAGTTTGTGCATGAGAGGCTAATACCTCCATAGGGAGCTCCCAATGGTAACTTCCATTTCCTACAATTTATTAATTATATGCACTAACAATACACTATATTAAAAATAAAGAAAAATAAAATAAATAGTGTAAAGGATCCTTGCATTAGTGCAGCGATGATCCTTGCGTTTTCCTCCGAACTCCAGCTGAAACGAAGTGATTATAGCTCCAATCCCCCAAACATGAGTCAAAACTTCATGAAGGGGTAAACATGAACTCTTTACTGTGGGCTACACGCCCGGTCTATATCAGGACTTTTCTCCTGGTGGACAAAGGAAAAACAGTAGCCAATCACAGTGGCTATAGCATAAGCACTCCCCTTACACATAAGTCACTCCCTCTTTTCTATCCTGGAGGTAATTAAATTAAGGTAGCACAGAGAGCCTATATTATCTCCAGGAAGAAAGGAACATGGCTTCTTTGTTTTAATAAAACAGAATAAAAATGTATAACTTTGTTTTTACACAATGTAAATTTGAAGTTCCACATATCCCCAGATAGCTGAGATCTGAGTGCATATTCTAGGCGAATAGCGCTCAGATCCCACGAACGCAGTTCTCAGAATCATGGACTGAAGTTTGTCTTATTAGGTATTTCCACGAAAGCCCATTGTAACTCCTCAAATAACCGAACAGGTGGGTTCGTGAAGTCTGTAAAATAGGGGATTTCGTTACACAGCTCCCCCTTAGTCCCATGGAACGGCATACCTGCTTAGATCCTAACGGATCGGCTAAGGGATGTCCGGTAATCCAGAAACAAACCAAAATTACGCCTTTTCCAGTTCAGTTTGCCGGGAGAGGCCATCGGCATTGGCATTCTGTTTCCCAGGGCGGTACTGCATTGTGAAATTATAAGGTTGCAGCGCCAAGCTCCATCTGAGTAATCTGGGGTTATCGCCAGCCACTCTGTTGAGCCAAATTAAAGGGTTGTGGTCAGTCAGCACGGTGAAAGAGCGTCCATACAAGTAAGGCTGTAGCTTCTTAAGTGCCCAGACTAATGCCAGACACTCTTTCTCCACAGTGGCATAGCTGACTTCGCGGGGTAATAGTTTTCTGCTCAGGTACGCCACTGGGTGATCCATGCCATCGTCTCCCACCTGGCTCAATACTGCTCCCAGTCCAAACATTGAGGCATCTGTGTGGACGAGAAACCTTTTAGTATGGTCCGGTGCCGCTAACACAGGAGATGCACTTAACGCAGCCTTGAGTTTCTGGAAAGCCTCCTCACACTCAGTGGACCAGATTACTTGTCGGGGCAGGGACTTTTTAGTGAGGTCTGTCAAGGGCTTGGCCAGGGTACTGTAATCCGCTACAAATTTCCTGTAATAACCTGCGGTACCCAGGAATGCCATAACCTGAGTTTTTGTCCGTGGTTGGGGCCACTGGGTGATGGCCTCAATTTTAGCGGGCTCTGGTCTCTGTTTCCCTGACCCTACTCTGTGGCCTAAATACTGGACTTCCGCCATGCCCACGTGGCATTTCTCAGGCTTCAACGTGAGCCCTGCGTGCTGAATTCGGTTGAGCACTAATGAAATGTGTTCCAGGTGGGCTTCCCAAGTGTCACTGAAGATAGCTATATCGTCCAGGTAAGCACAAGCGAAGCCCTGAAATCCCTCTAGGAGCCGGTCCGCCATCCTTTGAAAAGTGGCTGGGGCATTCTTCATCCCAAATGGCATAACCTTAAACTGGTATAGGCCAAATGGGGTGACAAATGCTGACTTCGGAATGGCCCCAGGCTCCAAGGGGATTTGCCAATATCCCTTGCACAGATCAATAGTGGTCAAGTAATTCCCCCCAGCCATACGGTCTAGCAGCTCATCTACTCTGGGCATGGGGTAGGCATCGGTAATGGTCCGATCATTTAGTTTACGGTAGTCCACGCAGAACCTGGTGGTACCGTCCTTTTTAGGAACCAGGACTACTGGGGAAGCCCAGGGGCTTTGGGACGGTTCTATGACCCCCAGTTCTAACATATCCCGGAGTTCCGTTAACATACTTTCCCGTACTGCCTCTGGAATTCGGTAAGGCTGCTGCCGCAGGGGTAACTGGCCTGGGGTCTCCACTCGGTGGACTGCCAGGGTCGTATACCCTGGGGCTGCAGAAAACATGCCCCCAAATTCCTTTAACAGTTGGGAAACCTGAGCTTGTTCCTCGGGACCTAATGCTGGCCCCAACTGTACTTGGTCTACTCCTGTGGGTTTCTGGGGAAGCATATCTGGTAGAGGGATACCCTCGCTATCCTCATATGCTGGAGCGCATACTGCGGCGACCTCCTCTGGCCTCTCGAGATATGGCTTAAGCATATTTACATGGAAGGACCTCCGGATCCTATTATCGGAACAGTCTGCCACAATGTACGTGGTATCACTGATCCGCTCTAGGACCGTGTAGGGGCCCTGCCAGGAGGCTTGCAACTTATCTGTTTTGATGGGTTTCAGAACTAGGACCTTTTGTCCCACTTCTAATATACGGTCCCTAGCTCCCTTGTCATACCAGTATTTTTGCCGCTTTTGGGCGGCTCGCAGGTTCTCCCGAACTGTTTCGGTCAGAGTCTGTAGCCGGTCTCTCAGCTCTAGTACAAATGAGACTATAGGGGTACCTGCTTGTTCCATATCACCTTCCCAATGTTCTCGCACGAGGTCCAGGGGTCCCCGGACCCGTCTCCCGTATAATAGCTCAAAGGGAGAGAATCCGGTGGACTCCTGGGGAACCTCCCTATAGGCAAAAAGTAAATGAGGGAGGAATCTTTCCCAATTCCTGCAGGTCTCTGTGAACGTGATGAGCATTTGCTTAAGGGTGCCGTTAAATCGTTCACAGAGGCCATTGGTTTGGGGGTGATAGGGGGAACTTAATATGGGTTTTACCCCACAGCTCTGCCAGAGTTGTTGGGTAATCACCGCAGTGAATTGGGTTCCCTGATCGGACACTATCTCCCTAGGGAATCCCACCCTAGTGAACACCTTAACTAGTGCTTCTGCTACCGTCTCTGCATGTATATTCGACAGAGCTATAGCCTCGGGGTAGCGGGTAGCGTAGTCTACAACAGTAAGAATGTATTTCTTACCGGATGGACTGGGTTTACTGAGTGGGCCAACTAAATCAACCGCCACTCGGAAAAATGGTTCCTCAATAATGGGTAGGGGGCGTAGCTTTGCCTTGGGGTGATCCCCTCTCTTCCCTACCTTTTGGCATACTTCGCAGGTCCTACAGTAATCTTGCAAATCTCCCGTGACCCCTGGCCAGAAAAATGACTGAGTGAGTCTGTCCCTCGTCTTTTTAATGCCTAAGTGGCCGGCTAGGGGAATATCGTGGCTAATCCGCAACAGTTCTACCCGATACTTACGGGGCACTATCAACTGTCTTTTTTCTACCTGGCCCGCTCCTGTCCCTGTCCCCCCAGTCACTCGGTACAGTAAACCCTTTTCCCAGCTAAACCTTGCCTGATCTCTGTCTCCCTGGGGTTGTTCTACCTTCCTCCGATACCCTTTTAAGGTAGGATCCTCCCGTTGTGCTTGCCCGAAGTCTTGAGGGGTACCCCAGTAAGAAGTCTGGTCAGGGGGGATCGTCAGAGGGTTATCGCTTACCTGGTCATGAGTCGAGGGAGAGGCTTCCATAGCTCTGGATTGCTGCCGGGTGGTAACCGGTAGGGCTCCTTCGGTACTGCAGGCTGCCAATTGTGACGTCAGGCATCCTAGATCATTTCCCAGCAGTACTTCCGCGGGCAAATCTGGCATGATGCCCACTTCCACCGCCTTGGCCCCGGTACCCCAATCGATGTGGACTTGGGCCGTTGGTAACTTGTGAATTGCCCCTCCGGCTACCCTTACAGCAATGGTACGTCCTGTGTGCTGGGTCGGGGCGACTCGGTGTGGCTGGACCAACGTAATAGTAGCGCCGCTGTCTCTCAGTCCTCGAGCCTCTTGCCCATTGAGTTTTACCGACTGGCGGTGATGTGCCCTGTTATCCCCAGCCGCTTGTACAGGGTTTACCTCATGTAAGGTGGCCCAATTTTCACTATTGCCACTGGGTGTCTCTTGAGGCAGATAATTGTAATCCTCTTGCACACAGTGTGCGGCGGCTTTTGTCTGTGGTATCGGTGTCCGTCCCCAGCGGCCTGTAGTGCGTTGTGGGCAGTTAGGTTTGATGTGCCCCACTTGCTTGCACCCATGACACATCGGAGCAGTCCTTTGGTACCCTCTGTTTGTGGTATTGCCCCCTGGTGGTGGTACCCTCTGTGGCATAGTTGGTGGGCCAGAGGCAGGCCGTGGGCTCTGGACCCCTCGGTTTCCATCCATCCGCCTGCTCTCATGAAATTCGTCTGCCAGCCGTGCTGCCTCCTCTACCGTTTTTGGCTTTCTGTCTCTGACCCAATCTCGCACCTCCGCTGGGGTATAATCAAAAAATTGTTCTAGCAACAACAACTGCACAGCATCCTCTAAAGTAGTTGCTTGATTCCCCTGCATCCAATTGCTGGCAGCGCGCTGCATACGAAATGCCCACTCCGTATAGGAATCTTTATCTTGTCTTCTGAGAGCCCTGAATTTCCTTCTATGAGCTTCAGGGGTTACAGCGTACCGGGCTAACAAAATCTCTTTTATCTTGTCATAGTTTTGTATATCCCCATCTGGCACAGCTCTCAATGCTTCGGCTGCTCTACCTGATAGTTTACTACTTACTACGGCAGCCCAGTTAGCTCTTTCCAAATCTTCTAACACACATTGTCTTTCAAAATCTTGCAAGTAATTGTCAATATCCATCTCACCTTCCACGAAGCTTTTAAATGCAGCGTAGTTAATTTTCCGCTGACGCCCCCTTGTAGATCCAGATAGCGACAATATATCCACTGGAGGTGATCTGTCTCTGGCTTCTCGTGCTTCCCTGGCATTCTGGGTCTCAGTAGCTTGTGCCAAGATCTGTACCACGATCTCTGGTGCAGGGTTAGGTCCTACCAGGCTGAGTCTCCATCTCACGTCCCTCTGGAAGTCTGTTTCCTCTGTATTCGCCATTTGTGGTTCGCCGGTTTGATCGCTCTCCAGTAGTTCGGCTATTAGCGTGGCTTTCGTTTTGTTGCTTGCCGCTAGGCCTCGAGCTTCCAGCAGTTCCTTTAGTGTGGTTCGTTTCAAGAGTTCGTATCTATGCGCCATTCACCAGTTTCAGTTCGGTATATCCGTTCGGGAGGAAATCCCAACCACTTGCCACCAGTGTAAAGGATCCTTGCATTAGTGCAGCGATGATCCTTGCGTTTTCCTCCGAACTCCAGCTGAAACGAAGTGATTATAGCTCCAATCCCCCAAACATGAGTCAAAACTTCATGAAGGGGTAAACATGAACTCTTTACTGTGGGCTACACGCCCGGTCTATATCAGGACTTTTCTCCTGGTGGACAAAGGAAAAACAGTAGCCAATCACAGTGGCTATAGCATAAGCACTCCCCTTACACATAAGTCACTCCCTCTTTTCTATCCTGGAGGTAATTAAATTAAGGTAGCACAGAGAGCCTATATTATCTCCAGGAAGAAAGGAACATGGCTTCTTTGTTTTAATAAAACAGAATAAAAATGTATAACTTTGTTTTTACACAATGTAAATTTGAAGTTCCACATATCCCCAGATAGCTGAGATCTGAGTGCATATTCTAGGCGAATAGCGCTCAGATCCCACGAACGCAGTTCTCAGAATCATGGACTGAAGTTTGTCTTATTAGGTATTTCCACGAAAGCCCATTGTAACTCCTCAAATAACCGAACAGGTGGGTTCGTGAAGTCTGTAAAATAGGGGATTTCGTTACAAATAGTAATAAACATAAGTCACCATCATTTATTCAAAACCCATTTGTGATTTCTGATTCTTAGTGATAAAAATAATAACAACCTTTCGGAATTCCAGAGGCTTTTCAGTGCTCTGTGTACCATATAAGTGTCCCATTTGGGCATATGCTATGATTTTATTTTTTTTATATTTCAATACAATATTTAATTTTTTTTGTGTTATTCTATTTGAGGTATGGCATTTCTCTAAAGGTCTGAGAACAATTGAAAAGCTACATTTACTTGATTGAAACACATAAGGTAGTGAAATATATCAATTGTCATTATTTGTATCCCTAAGAATCATAAATGGGTTTTGAATAAGGGGTGGTAGTTTAATGTGAACACTGACCTGTGATTTATATTTATTACTATTTCATCAATTTTTATTTTAGTGTAGTAAGTGCATGTGATTATATTCATTAATAATGTATTAGAACATGGACAAGCTTTCTCCCTAGTTCAATTATATGTCTGAGCTGTACTTACTATATACTAACATGACTAATACATGCATTTTTTTCAATATATTGTCGGCCCATAAAAAGAGAAAACAAAAGCAGCCTTTACTTCACAAAGTTATACTGAAAGACCTGATTGGCTAGGAGTCAATGAAGAGTCGGGATAAAAAATATTGAAATAAAGAATATATATACACTAGTCGTTTACCCGTCATAAATGACGGTATAATATTACATGTGTCTTTCCCCCCCTCCCTCCCCTGTGTCTCTCCCCCCTCTCCCTCCCCTGTGTCTCTCCCCTTTCTCCCTCCTCTTTGTCTCTTCCCCATCTGCCTCCCCCGTGTCTCCCCCTCCCTCCCCTGTGTCTCCTCACCCTTTCCCTTCCCTTCAGAAACTATAATAGTGATATATAATGTGTATTAAAAACAACTATATATAGTATATTACCATTAATATACTAAACTTCCACAATATATGAATTCAAACTCAATAAATGTTTATATAATTTGGCCTTACCAACACAAAGTGGAAAGTACCATTATTTATGAGTATGACAGAATAATAAGGTATCTCTAATAAAGATATCTATTGTCTTTAAAAGTGATGCAATAGACTTATTCACACTAGTCAAACATAATTAACAACTGCCGACATTCTGTGTGATGATTTGGCAATACAGTAGACTGCTCTGTCATGGTAACAGCATGCAAACAGAGGCTCTATTATGGAAATGTACAAAAGCCATTATATATCCTCAGTTGGAATTATAAATTATAATTTTTTTGTCTTAGTATTGTCTATTACTAAGGATTACAATGTAGAGACATGAGTTTAGCTTTCTAGGGTAAGCATATTCTTTTACATTAAATTATTGTAAGTATTATGACTTGCAAGGCCAATTCACCATGGTTTCTCCAATTTTCTCTTGAGTCTCAATTTATCCTAATCTCAATTTTTTTTCATTAGAATTGTATGCATATGATAGCCCCTTTATGACCTTGTACTCAAAGCCTTGCTAAGGCTAATTTATATGTGTTTTAGGTATTCATAGTTTTCTTGAGATAAAAGTTAGGGGGAGTAATGTCAAGGTGACCTTCACTAACTTTTATCTTTTCCATTGGGGTTTCTAGCTATATAATAGTAACTATATACTTGATTAAATAGCTCCCTTATATACTCCCTTAAGGCTGACTTGGCCCTATGGTAGCTTTCATAAGCAAGTTTGAGGAGCTATAACAAATTACTCAGATACTGACTCAAACAATGGTGGTTTTGCCCATAGATCTCCAGCTCTAAGGTGTTCTCACAACCTGCCATATGTGTACATGTAGAAAGAAGACCCTAACATCTGAAACTCAGTAATTTTCATGGAAACAAGTCGAGACCATGTTTGTTTACATATATAAAATATGGTCTCAACTGGTTTTCATTATTAAATAGATAAGAGGAACAAAGAGAAAAGTCCAACATCTTCTACCTCTCATATACTTTATGGTCTAATGTCTTATATCTACCTACTACCCTTTCTGTACAGCAGTAATATAGGATTTATTTGTAGAAGTTGCCAATCCAAATTTTAGATATGGTGCCTATTTCCTTAGAAGATCCTCTTTACAATTAGTGTAATTTTTTCCTCAAACCAACTGAACTGGACACTCATTCTTGTGTTCCCAGTGTTCAAGATAGGATTAGAAAAGTCAAATGTATCTTAAATGTAACAATTTTAGATAACTAGTTTTAAAGACATACATGTTGTTTAACAATTTTCTTAACTTTAATTGCAAAAGGAAATGTGTGAATTTAGTCTCTCTCTCTCTCTCTCTCTCTCTCTCTCTCTCTCTCTGTCTCTCTATATATATATATATATATATATATATATATATATAGTGAACTCCCCCTACATATTAATAATGAGTATTGCAGTATATTATAATACCTTTTGTATTGGACAAACACCTTATTTATATTGACAAGCGTTTGTGAGGTTTAACCTCTCTTTAGCAAGTTTGAAGCAATACTAACATGAGATGAAACCCTCAGTTTAAATTTAAACAATAGATGCAGAGAGAGTGGAGACCGCATTTGATATCATCCAGTAAATACATATAGGGAGATTCAACTCAACATAGTTTAGGAAACATATATACACATACTATATACATATATACATGAAACATGAGACCCTACTTCATGTGTACCTCTAGTATACGTACCATCAGATACCATCCAATTTTAGAGAATATACAGAAAATAATCAAAAATTTACAACCATTACTAACCGAAAATGCCCAATTAAAAGGTATATTCCCCAAACCTCCCATCCTTGCATTTAAACAACCACAAAGCCTGAAACTAAAACTTGTCGGCAGAAGATTGGCCAATGAACAACTAAATATATAAAATAGAACTGAATCCTTTAACAAAAGTGCCTGTAAGTTATGTCAACACATTTGAAATTATGACACATCCATGCATAACAACAAGATTTATGACATTAAAAGAACGTATACACGCACATCCTCCTATGTGGTTTATATAATACAATGGACTTTATGTGACACAGGCTGTTACACTGGAGAAACCAGCCAACATATACACTTAAGGATGAATTTACACAGACATTTAATAAGAAAGCATAATGAAGACAATTATTGTACTCCAGTTAGACACTGTTTAAAACCAGAATGATCACTCCATCCAAAGACTAAAAATCTAAATACTAAGAGGAAAATTAAAAAATGTCCAAGAGAGAAAAGCATTTGAAATAAAGATGATCACATTCTTCAACAATAAAAATACAGAACCTATTATGGACTTGGGTCTTCCAACACATTACTTAAATTTCTTGTGATTTTTTTTTTATCACATATAATAGTTGTGGTAATTGCGAGTTTGTCGGTAACGCTATGTTAAATGTTACGACAAACTCACAGTTACCACAACTATGTACCTCTCAATGCGCGTGTGTGCGTATCACGCCTGCAAAGGGTGACAAAGCCGTTCATTGAGGGGCCAGTGTTGAGCTCCAAAGGTGCTCATCACAAGGCCAGTAAAGTAGAGGGGGGGGGGGGGGGGAAGGCTCGCAATGAGCACCCGCAAGTTAGAAGGCAAACAACAGGATTGCGAGGCTGTCATTTTTGACTGACAAGTCGCTAGTTTTACAATAACAGGCTTGTTACTCATAGTGAGATATTTGTCCAACAGGAAGGATATCACTGTGGACTACAGTGCTCTGTTTTTTTCATATATATATATATATTGATGTATATGTGTATATAGCAGGTGTATATATGTTTCCTATACTATTTACCTGATGATGTCAGATGTTGTCTCCACTCTCTCTGCATCTGCTATTTACATTCAAACTAAGGGTTCCATCCTATGTCCGTATTGCTTCAGACTTGATAAAGAGAGGTTAACCTCTCGAAAGCTCTTCAATATAAATAAGGCGTTTGTACAATACAAAAGGTATAATAATATACTGCTATACTCATAATTAATCTATATATATATATATATATATATATATATATATATATATATAGATTAATAATTACTAAACTACTAGATTACTGGACATTCACGGCTGCTTCACTCTTCAATTATATATATATATATATATATATATACATGCAGTTTAAAATGTTAGTTAATTTAAGTAGGTTATATACTTCAGAAGGACCCTCCACAATATATGTTGCTATGGAAAGACAGAGATTTTAATGTGGTTATAAATGAAGGTGATGTCAGTGTTCTTCTTGATGACCTAAAAATACCTGATGGTTTCATGAGGAGCACTCTAAGAAGCAGAAATCATTATGTAAGTTCCTTCTCTGTTAGAAGATTTTAGCATGTAGTCATACAGCCCAGATGTGGTATAACTGGGAAAACATTATTCTCAGGAAAATCAATATTTTCCTACTTTTCTCCTCTATCAGACAGTACTTAGGTTATGATAAAAGTCTGGTCCAAACTAGCCCAAAAATGGGTTATTGTTTAATAGGTTGCAATTGCAGACATACAAAGATAAATAACTTATTTTAGACAACTAAGCAAAATCATGAGGCAGAGGAGGACAGGTCAGTATGCATTTGGATTCCTGTTTTATATTAATTCCAGTGTATAAAACGTTATATATGATTTATTGTACTACGACTAAACTTATTTTTTGCATAATTGGAACATTTCATTTTCACTTGACATATTCTTTGTTTTTAGTCTATTTCTTTATGGACATTCACAGCTTTTCACTAATAGTCACAGGCTATGCTAGAGGCTAACATAAAAATAAACAGAATTATAATAATACAACTTTGAATGGTCACATGGGAATGTAACACAAGGAACATGATTAGCAAAAATCAAAGAAACATATTTACTGCCATGTGTTAAAAAAATGCAAACACATTTATACTCAACTAATCTGCCCCTTCTCCACTTTGTAACATTGAACACATGTGTAGGCCTGTTTCATCGACCATATAACTGAGTTCTTTCAGACTTTAAAGTATATTTTCCCCAGTTTGGGCCATTGTATAATATTCAGAGCTCTGTTTATGAATGGTCTATGAAGGAAAGATATATATAACCCATTGTAACTTGTCAATTATCCAAAATGTGATCAGATGTCATGGACAAATATGTTCACCTATGGTCCAGATAAGAGCTAAGCACTAGGTGCTAAATAGCTGTATGTGCATGTGGCCAGAGGAATAATCCCTCATGATTTAACGCAGGACTTCAGTCAGAGCAGATATATTTTTTTCTTCCTGTACTTATTAACTTTCTTCACTGAAATACATATAAACATAAAATGATATTCTTCATAAAAATATTTAAGATTACACATTATTTTAAATCCTTCATTCATATAAAAAGTATCACCTTTAATAAAAAAAATGTACGGTACTAATTACAATGTATTTAATTAAAAGAGTATATTAAAGTAGTACATAGCTTTGTTTTTTTGGCAGAACATTGTTTTATTGAAATTGGCCCTGGATTGGAAGCATTGGTAATTTATCCCGCACCGGAGTCATGGTCTGGTGGATGTGCCAATACTTATCTTTTGAGTGCTTTGTTTTATCTGTTCTAGCACATTTTTCCACATAATATCAGTGTTGTGTTATTTTTGTGCTTTATTGTATAATCCAGCAGTTAACACTACTACTCTCAATATTATAATAGAATACAATTTTGTTTTTATGAAGTTATAATAAGTGTTCTGAAAAGATAATGCGACTGTTATAAAGAACTACATTTTAGCCTCATGAATTTATATCTTCCGTTTTTAAAGGAACACTGGACACTAGAGAAAATGTTTTACTTAAATGAATCTTTTCAATACTTTCTTATAAACATTTTAGTGAAATATATGAAATATTTTGGGCTTTATTTTGCCACTCAGATTGCAGAGTTTAGGGGCTGCCATTTTCCACCTCACACTCTCCTTCAGAGACCCGCCAACATCTTGTTTAGCTTGAGTTTGTAAGAGAATATGCAAAGATGATGTCACTGTCAGGGACAGAGCCATCCACACAGCTGGGCAGTGTCCACTAACATCATGATAGGGAGAGCATTCACTCTATATTTGTAGAGGATACAACACTTTGTTTGTTGTTGTTGTCCAACACTCCATTACTCTATGGCTGGCAGTACCCCGGGGACATCTTGTGTCTGGCTCATGCAGAAGATTTTCATGGCAAAGATACTGGAGTGGGTTGCTAGCTCCTTCTCCATTGGACTGTGATTCAACCTCTCTGCTATCATCTTGGGTGACCCTACATGGTATAGCTCACAGCTCTATTGAGGTACACAAGTCCCTTCATAACTCAAATAAATATAGATGGCTGACACCATGCTCGGGTCCATGCTTCTTGCATGTACGCGTTTACCTAGCAGACTCCTGATTGTAGGACTGAAGTAACATTTCAAGAAGTGGGAATTTAGAAAATCCAAAGCAGGATTTAGCACCTACGAACAAGCTAAAGCAAAAATTATACCCTTATAATAAGCAAAAATGAGAATTGTCTGTATCTCCCTGGCAATGAGCATTTTCTTATAAAAAGGTAAGAAAAATTATAAGCTTATACTTACAAAGATTATTTTGGAGACTACTCAGTAACTAGGTCAGGTTGCTTGGTTTCATTGCAATTAAAATCGTTATTACTGAGAGTGATGATAAACATCCATTACCACAATACTAGCTTAGAGATGTTTGTCTTCATTAGATTTATTTTATATTTAATTTGGGATAATGACTAATACACTGATGCAGAAAGTTATTACTGTTTGGTCTTACTTCATTTTGGTTAATCATTTTATTACTTGGAATGATTAACCATGCTCTAATGACTATACTAAAAGTTTGAAAGGTGGACAAAAAACAAATTAGGTATTCCAAGTAAAATTAATCAAATTAAAATCAATACAACACAGATAAAATATTTCTATTTAGTATGAAAAAAATCAAGAAATAATGTTGTATTATAAGTATCTAGGTGAAATAGTAGTGAGTTGCAACATCTTTCTGCAATTGATAATTTATGACCTAGAGCCAAGGTGGTGAAATATATTTAATAAACTTACCAGAATGCAAATATATTTCTGAAAACTAAGGTTTGGTCCAGAATATATACTTTATATGGCAACATACACTAATATTTTAAGATAATGCCATTTCAAAAGGCACATGAAGCAAATAAACATTTTGAAGGATACACATATAGAAATTAGACCCCCATGCTAATCGAGTACACCCGTAAATCGTCTGTGGAAGTTTTTTTCCCTACCTCACACATTTATGTTAATAATTTCACTCGCAAAATTACAGCACTCAGCCCACATCAGTAAATCCTGCCTTATCCGCAAGAGATTTCAGCGTAGGGCGTTCCCAAACCAAGCTTTGCGGATGAGAAACGGCTCTAGGAACCAACTGAAAATGAGAACATTAGGATTATTATAATGAGTGAGAACAAGTGTCATAAACGCATAAATGAACCATTATATTCATACATATATAAATATATTATTTTTACTTATTTATATTTTTTGGCATTTAATAGATGTAACAATTGTATTTATAGAATCAATATATATAAATGTGTTTATATATATATAGGCAATACATTAGAGCATTTGTTCCTAGTCCGCATGGTTTCCTGATATGTATTAACCCCTTGAGTACTAGGTTTGTGTGTTATCCTTGATGTTATAAAATGAAACAGACATAATAATACCAATCATATTTTTCATGGCATATGTTTATATTTCTCATTGTCCTCATTACAACTTTCAAAAAATGTCCATGATATATTTTGTTCGTCTGTCTGTTAGACAGTAAGATGGTGCATTTACTACAGTGTTATGGACATACAGCCATGCAGTAGACACTTGACCTAAACAAGGCTCAGCTGGTATGTGTACATAAGAATTTATACCCAATCATCCATTAAATGTAAAGATTAGACACAGATCACTTCTTGGGAGATAACTGGCCATATCGTTTATTGGTAAACTCAACATGATGTAATAACCAAAACAATAAAGAAATATAACCACGAGGGGAGGATCCTGGACAGAGACAGTACACCCTATGCCCTGAAGCCTCATCCAGGGCCTACCGTGTTGCAACATCCGTACCATCGTAGGGTATGATCTCACGCATTTTCCCACTGTCCGGTGACTCCCCTCACCACCCGCCACTGTGACAACAACATAAACAAACTTTTGATAACATATAATATACACTTCAATAATACATCCACTACAGCGAGTGCTTAAGACAATAAGCAAAATAATCCCCAACTTGCCATTATTCATCCCCTTTTTTTTTTTTACAGTCTCACATATACATCACTTTAACACAACAATACTTTAGGGATGGGTGGGCATCTGCTCAAATGGCTAGCTGGGGTCATAATGGTGGCAAATGGTGAAAAAAGACCTATAAATGGCTCCACCTCCCTCAGCTAGCCTACACATACCCTGTCCTGGCCAGGTCAAGTGGTCCCTCCTTCCAACCCCATGCAAGACTGGGGCGACCTACGGGCCCTTCACGTATGTATTTGGTTAACATACTGAATGTATTTGAATATCTCCTAGGTACTGCCTGAATTGCATCTGCTCTTTGCGAGCCACGCAATTCTTTACGGAACGCAATACTTTACAACTTTAACAACCAAACCACCGAACTCGAAAGACCACCAAAAAACGCCAAATACTTAAAAAAAATAATTACACACTCACCCACAGCACAGGGGGAGAGCTAGGGAACCTGTGAGTGAGGTTGCAAGTTAATTTGAGCCATGTTTGGCATTTTCCAGTGAACTTTTTTCCTTAAAAGGATGAAAACAAAGATGAAGGCAGTAAAAACTATCCTGAAGCCAGTAACACTAAGCGCAAGAAAGTAAACACAATCACAAAGCCAGTAACTCTTAGCCAAACAGCGCAAGCAACCGCACTCACCGCGAGCCATGCAAAGCTGCAGCACAGACACAGAGGAGAAAGACACAGTGGAGGGAGAGGGTGTAATGAGACACAGGTCTGAGAGACGGATGAAAAGAAACACGGGGGGGGGGGGTGAATATGGAATAACAAAAGACACAAGCACTCGGAGAGGGGGAAGCAGACACAGGGATCAGAGACTAGGGAGAGGCTCGCAATGAGCACCGAAGGCGAACATTGAGAACCACGAAAGATGTAGGTTGCCAAGTCCTGCAATGAGCGGCAAGCCACTCATTGCGGGGCTCGCGATGGCGCCGAAGACCCTCATCATGAGGCCCGTACAGTAGACAGAGGGAGAGGCTCGCAATGAGCACTGAAGGCGATCAGCGCGGGGCTCGCAAGGAGAGCCAAAGGTACAACATTCCCAGCCATAAAATTTTATTGCCGTCATTTTTGATGGGCAAGTCGCTAGTTATATATAATAGTGTTCATTTTATAAAACTGTCTGAAATAGAATAGATGGCCAATGCTGTCCCAACATTCCTTGCTGCAAAAATTTTTTACTTTTCAATGGCAAATATAAAAAAACAAAAAGTCCCAAAATACTAATAGTAATAACGACAACTGCTTATTGCAGTGGTGGGCAACTTGACCCTACAAGGGCCACCAACAGTTTAGGATTTCAGAATCTCTCTACTTGAAAACAGGCGAATCAATCAGAATGAATTACAATGAGTATCTAATCCAGAGAGAATATAAATACACAAGCAGAGAAATCCAAAATTCCTGGACTGTTGGCAGCCCTCGTAGGATTTAGTTGCCTACCATTGAGATATTGATTGTATAGTAGTGTGAATATCCCCTTTAAACAGGATCTTCCTCTAAGGATATGGAATAACTGTGATGAGCATCACATACAGGGAGTGCAGAATTATTAGGCAAGTTGTATTTTTGAGTATTAATTTTATTATTGAACAACAACCATGTTCTCAATGAACCCAAAAAACTCATTAATATCAAAGCTGAATATTTTTGGAAGTAGTTTTTAGTTTGTTTTTAGTTTTAGCTATTTTAGGGGGATATCTGTGTGTGCAGGTGACTATTACTGTGCATAATTATTAGGCAACTTAACAAAAAACAAATATATACCCATTTCAATTATTTATTTTTACCAGTGAAACCAATATAACATCTCAACATTCACAAATATACATTTCTGACATTCAAAAACAAAACAAAAACAAATCAGTGACCAATATAGCCACCTTTCTTTGCAAGGACACTCAAAAACCTGTCATCCATGGATTCTGTCAGTGTTTTGATCTGTTCACCATCAACATTGCGTGCAGCAGCAACCACAGCCTCCCAGACACTGTTCAGAGAGGTGTACTGTTTTCCCTCCTTGTAAATCTCACATTTGATGATGGACCACAGGTTATCAATGGGGTTCAGATCAGGTGAACAAGGAGACCATGTCATTAGATTTTCTTCTTTTATACCCTTTCTTGCCAGCCACGCTGTGGAGTACTTGGACGCGTGTGATGGAGCATTGTCCTGCATGAAAATCATGTTTTTCTTGAAGGATGCAGACTTCTTCCTGTACCACTGCTTGAAGAAGGTGTCTTCCAGGAACTGGCAGTAGGACCGGGAGTTGAGCTTGACTCCATCCTCAACCCGAAAAGGCCCCACAAGCTCATCTTTGATGATACCAGCCCAAACCAGTACTCCACCTCCACCTTGCTGGCGTCTGAGTCGGACTGGAGCTCTCTGCCCTTTACCAATCCAGCCACGGGCCCATCCATCTGGCCCATCAAGACTCACTCTCATTTCATCAGTCCATAAAACCTTAGAAAAATCAGTCTTGAGATATTTCTTGGCCCAGTCTTCACGTTTCAGCTTGTGTGTCTTGTTCAGTGGTGGTCGTCTTTCAGCCTTTCTTACCTTGGCCATGTCTCTGAGTATTGCACACCTTGTGCTTTTGGGCACTCCAGTGATGTTGCAGCTCTGAAATATGGCCAAACTGGTGGCAAGTGGCATCGTGGCAGCTGCACGTTTGACTTTGCTCAGTTCATGGGAAGTTATTTTGCGCCTTGGTTTTTCCACACGCTTCTTGCAACCCTGTTGACTATTTTGAATGAAACGCTTGATTGTTCGATGATCACGCTTCAGAAGCTTTGCAATTTTAAGAGTGCTGCATCCCTCTGCAAGATATCTCACTGTTTTTGACTTTTCTGAGCCTGTCAAGTCCTTCTTTTGACCCATTTTGCCAAAGGAAAGGAAGTTGCCTAATAATTATGCACACCTGATATAGGGTGTTGATGTCATTAGACCACACCCCTTCTCATTACAGAGATGCACATCACCTAATATGCTTAATTGGTAGTAGGCTTTCGAGCCTATACAGCTTGGAGTAAGACAACATGCATAAAGAGGATGATGTGGTCAAAATACTCATTTGCCTAATAATTCTGTACTCCCTGTATATAGTTGTCATAATTGCGAAAGTTGGTCACGCAATGTTAAACGTTACAGGCTTGTGCATACGCAATGAGCGGCGTAGGCACTCATCGCAAGGCTTGCACAGTTTTGCTGCAATGAGCACCAAAGGCACTCATCACTAGGCACACAACACTTTGCTGCAATGAGCGCCGAAAGCGCTCATTGCAGGTCTCAAAATTGTGGCCTTTCAGGGTCCCTCTAAGGGTCCTCTGTCCCGTCATAGTTCTAATTTGGCCGAGGAGAAGAGATTGTAGCCGCATATGCCGATGCCCGCGATCATCGACGAAGGCAGTCGGACTTTAACAATGATCGCAAGGCAAAGCGAGGCCTGTAAAGTAGATGTTGGGAGAGGCTCGCAATGAGCGTTGAATGGGGGAGGCCCACAAGTTTGAGGGGGGAGAGTCTTGCATTGTGAGGCAAACAGCATTGCCAGCCGTCAAATTTGATTGCTGTCATTTTTGACGGGCAAATCGCTAGTCTTAATAATAATGACAGTGAAAAATAAGGTACTACCTTTATATACTTTATATTAAGACAATTACTGAAGGTTTGAGTTCAGACTAAAAATAAACATACAGTTACATACTACTTCATTAATAAATGGATTGCTTTAGTTTTCAAAAACATTTTCATGCAGTCTTTTTATTAATATGGACAGGGACTCACTGGCAACATTTAGCCTGGGGCCAGCACATCCTACCAGCACATGGTTCAGTATTATTTTTAGACAGCGACTGGCCCACACAAGTTCTTTATTCATTCACCCAGCATGTGAACATGGTCATAGTGTCTTGTATATTAGTAACTGTTAAACCACACTGGCTCAGAATGCAGCAAGTACAAAGGCTTTATGTGGATATTATAATAACCAAGAGCCTCATTCAATTTGAAGGCCGCATCTTGCGGTATATTGGCCATATGTCTGCAGGCCCACTTAGCGGTGCTATTTAATTGATTAAGCCCACAAGTTACGGGCCGAAAGTCGAAACCGTAAACCGCACTCATATGTAGCAGTTCAGGGCGGGAACATGATAAATTAAGCAAGGCCGTAACTATCCATTTAGAAATATCCAATAGAAAATGAGACCGTCATTATTACGTCAGTAAAATATGGAGGTTATATGTCAATCAATTAGCATTTAGAGGTCCGATATGGGATCGAACTCACAAAACCGCAAAAAACAGAATAATAAAAATGAATGCCGACACTGTTCTTGCCCATGTGGGTGGCCTAATATGTATTAACTCATCGATTCCCGGGATCCATATAACCCTGAATTGAAACATAAATAAATAGGATTTTTGATTGGCGATTTGCTTGAGACTGTTGAGCAATTAATTCCAATGTCTCTCATCACTTTCCCCTTTCCATTTACAGTGCAGTATTTTTTATTTGCATTTACAGGGCTACAGACAGGTATTTAACTCCCTTGCGAGTCCTTTCTGGTACCTGTGGGATTTTCTTCTGCATTTGCCATTTACGGGTGTGAAAACATTTGCGGTCTTGAGGGATTATAGCAATTAAATAGCGGTTTGCGATTTTAGAGACCGTAACTCTTGGTGGCGTGAAAGATCATCTTTAATGGGCTGTAAGTTCCGGTTTGGTATATTATTTTCATTCCTCTGTAAGTTCTTAATTAGTTTGAATATACACTCAATAATCTAATTTCTTTCTTATTGATAAATATTGATAAATATTGCTCATGTGTCAATTATCCATTTAATTCATTATTTTACCATTTAATTTGTTATTTGTTGTATATTTTTATCTGTAATCTACTTAGCTAATGAAAATAAAATAAAATAATATGTATAAAAAATTCACAATCTACAAATTGCAAGATTAAAAGTACAAAGTCTCATAATGCAGGAAAGGAACAAAGGATCTCCTCATACTCAATTACCTCGACTAAAGAAGAAATATTATGAAAATGTAAAAATAAGTGACAGTTTAAAAATGTTATATAGTTTAGAGGTTTTCCAGTTATGTCTGTGTGGGCCTGCCTCCGGCCATGGTTCTTTGTTTAGGTGTATCAAGCTTTATCAAACCAGAGAAAAACCAGGGTGAATGAAAGAAAAAGTGAGAGATGCTAATGGAAACCAGAAGCCCTATTCAAGGGACAAGTAAACTGCGGACAAACGTAATTTTGACTGCATGCCATTTAAGGACCCCCATGGAACATGGTTAATGGTTTAGATGCCATGGGGGTATCAATGGACCTCCATGGTTATATAGATGGGTGATCAGGGAACGGGGGGAATCGGTTTTGAGCTGAGAAGGGAGCAATCGGTAGTGAGCGTTGAGGGGGAAATCAGGTGCAAAGGCATTTTTATACTTTTGTAAGTGCTCAGTAGTAGGAATTTAGGAGATGTGAGTATCAAGACATTTTTAATAATTTGGAGTTGTATAGCTTTCTGTAGCTCAAGAAATTTGGAATAGTTTTCTGTAGCTCAAGCAATTTGTAATATTCCTTATGTGAGAAAATTAATGGGGAAACCAGTGTAATATTGCAAGTAGGCATTTCAAGTAGCTAACTCGCAATCATGCTGAGAAGGATGAATGAATACAGTAGAGTAGCTAGGGGAAATTACTGAGCACTTTTTGCCTGTGTATCTCTGTGATATAGGGAATTGAATGATGCCCCAGATTTTTGGTCTAGTATAATAAAAGTTAGCTAAGAGGCCAATTGGTATTATAAACAAAACATGTTGAAGAAGACAAGACACCATTGTTAATTGCATTTTATTCAGATTCTGCAACTATTTTTCGTCATAAAAGAAAAAAATATTATTTTGTTCCAATAATGTATATATGTTCAATTTAAAAAGCACTAAAGCTTTAAAAGGTTTATTCTCAAATTGAATATATTTCCTGTTGGCATTGAAGTACTCATAGTCTGCTGGGTTTTTTTTTCAGACAGTCTGCTAAATGTATGGTTGTCTAACCAGAGAGGTCATGCTTGTGTGTATCTGATTAGCTTTTCATTACATGCTTGTATAATGGATGATTATCTTGTCCAAACCAGGATTTAAATCCTTTAGGAAATCACATGTTTTTTTTTTAAAGAACAATGTATGTGCTGACGGGAAAAGCATAGCATGTAGGCAAGAACAGAAATGCCGTGCTATCCACTGCACGTATAGGATAGATCAGCTCTTATTGTTAAAAGAAGAATTTGCTTTGTTTATTTTCTGAAGTTAAATAAGGTAACAGTAATAGATAAATAGCTGAATAATGCAGTTCACTGCTTGCTTGTCATAAACTACCCAAAAAAATTCTCAACATTTAATTTTGTGAATTTTTAAAAGTTACATACATTCATTTAATTTTTTTAAATCTCCTAAATTGGTTTAATTCTTACCTCAATCTATATGAAAACTCCCTGCAGGTACATGCATATGGTAATGTTATTAGTCCACTTTATTTCTATTTAAAAATCAAACTCTTTTGAAGAGTTTTACAGTATAAAAAATGCAGCCCCTATTTTATTACTTTTTATGACCTTTTAAATGAAAGTATGCACCGGTGGAATCTACCATTTTGGTTTCTGTTGATACACATCCTGAGGAGCGAGGAGACTTTGAATGCAGGGCAGGTTGCTCAGTTTCAAGTTGTGTTATTCAAAATACCATACAGAGGAAATGACCAAAGTGACCTCACAACCCAGGGACGAAGGGGACCACGTGAACCCAAAACTCTCCTGCTTTCAGCTTACAGGACACCCCTGAGTGGTGAGGTTCTATCCATCTCAGTGACCAGCTGCCTTTTCCTGATATCAGGAGGCATGCACAACCTCAGGAAGCAAACTTAGCAGTGGTACTCTCAGTTGTTAAGACTACAGTACAGATAGAGTAAATAATAATAATTCCAGTGATTAGAATTTATTATTTTCCCTCAAAATAATCCATTCCCTCAGAATAATCCATATACCTTATTTATGTATGTTTAAACTGACACCTCCTTTATTGATGTGTAGCACATTTTATACACAACTCAGTCCTTTCATTCTCCACCAGCTCTACACTGACTATGTGAGGAGGCCTGTCCATCAATGATGTCACCCAGCTACTCACCAGCTTGGTCCTGGAATTTAATACACAGGCAAATTGGTCCTTTGATCCTGACTTTACAGGGGGCATCTAATCAGATCAGGAGTGGAAATACGTAGTCTCTGATGCATGGGACCCTCTATATGCCCAACCTACTTTTTAATTCACACCTAAGTGTTCACTGTCTACTGAGGCTGGGCAGCTCTTCCCCCATGGTATTGGATCCTGTACAATCAAGTACCTCATAACTAAGGACCTCTCTGCTCCAGGGACCCTGGTAATTCACTTCCCCTACTCCCTGGGGAAAATGCAGCATTTCTATAACAAACATGCCTGGGTACCACCTTTACATCAATGAATTTAAACAAGAATGTAACAATTCCTGCCTGTTAAGGCTACACACACACTGTCATGTATATAACACACACACACATACAATAACTTTAATTAACTCCATATTGTGGCCCGATTCATGCACAACATGGCTTACCCACACAACCATAACTATACATCAGATTTTAACAGGTATAATATGACTCATTATAAACAGGATTGCTGACAGTAAAACATGGCCCACAACTGACTATATGGTTGTCAGACACAAACATCTGTAGTGATATTAATTATCTTGGGCCAACATGGCAACCACAGTTCCGTTATTGAGGAGTTTGGGCATGATTCCTGGTAGGAAAGTGTAGAAGCTGTGTTCTGGTACAAGGCTCCCTTAGGGCCCACAACAGTCTATAGTGCCCAAAAGTCAAGTGGGCCGACCTGGACGTCACATGACTCTTTATTTTTATTTGTGACCCTATTCTAATATTTTTTTTGGTTCCTTGTCCTCCAATATGGTACACAACAGAGAGGGCCATTAATATATGAATAAAGTTATCAAAAAAGTATTGTCAATTGCTTCATATGAGCAGCACATCATTATATTTTTAAATCAAAAATGTTAATTAATTTGTGCAAGCAGCAATTAAGAATTTATATTGTACTTTGAAGCATTACAGTGACCTATAAGTGACAATGGTATTAAAGTATTTCTATTAAGTAGCTGTGATTTCAATTTTTTTTAAACTAATTCTTCTTTGGAGTAAACTGGAATGCTTAGACACTAGTAGCAAAAATGTACAGGAGCTATATGATTTTTATTTTTATTTTCAACCTTCTCATACTCCTCTACTGGGGGATCCAATATCCTTGAATAGTAGACCTAATGTTGCAGCAAATCAAGTTATTATTATTATTATCATTTATTTATAACACGACGACATATTATGTAGCACTGTACATAAGATAAGTTCAAGACAAAGATACGTACAAATTAAACATAGCAAAGCAAGGAGGGCCCTGTCTTTAAGCCTCAAATCCATAGTGTCCATAGTGCTTTCCCTAAAGCACCTTGTAGGATTGAAACTCACAGATTAAAACCTAAAGGAATTGTGTGAGAAAAAGGAGGGAGAGAGAGGGGAGAGTGTGTTAGGGTGGAAGGTGATACGTTTCTTTAAAGAGATGTGTTTTTAGAGAGGTTTTGAATGTTTTGAGACTGGAGGATAATCTGGTGGATCGAGGCAAGGAGTTCCACAGAATAGGGGCAGCACGAGAAAAGTCTTGATGTTAAATTGTATTCTGGAGGCTATGGGAAGCCAGTGGAGTGATTGACAGAGAGGTGATGCCGACACTGAACGTTGAGTACGGAAGATGAGTCTAGCAGAGGCATTCATAATGGATTGAAGTGGAGATAGTCGGGTGGTGGGTAGGCCAACAAGAAGCGAGTTGCAGTAGTCGAGTCGAGAGATGATGAGAGAGTGTATTAGGATTTTAGTTGTGTCTTGTGTAAGATAATGTCGAATTCTGGAGATTTATTTTAGATGGAAAAGACAAGATTTAGTTAGTGATTGTATGTGATGGAGGAAATACAGATGAGTGTTTTTTGAGGATGGCTGTAATTATTGCGTATTTTAGAGAAGATGGAAAATTGCCAGTATTTAGGGAAAGGTTGAAAATGTGTGTGAGAGCTGGAATTAGTGTGGTAGAGAGAGGGTGGATGATCTGAGATGGAATCGGATCCTGAGGACATGTAGTGAGGTGAGTGGATGATAGCAGGCTAAAGACTTCCTCCTCTGTAGCTGGGGCAAAGCAGTTCAAAGTGGCTGTTGGATTGGGAGAGGGAGAAGACTGGGTGTGGTTGTTTAGTTGAGACGGTAGAGTGAGTGAGCCACTGTGAAATGAGAGTTCATTGCGGAGATTTTCGATTTTATAAATCAAATGGTTGGCAAAGTCTTCAGCTGTGAGAGAGGAAGGGATGGGAGGAGGTGGTGGGTGGAGGAGAGTTTTGAAAGTGGCGAACAGACGCTTGGGGTTAGAGGAGTGGGTTGATATTAGTGAAGTGAAGTAGTGTTGTTTGGCGAGGTTGAGGGCAGAGGAGTAGGAGCGTAACAAATTTGTTATGCTAAATATGACAATATTATTATGAAGATGCTTAATGAATACTTTGAGACGATGCATGAGAATCTCACCATCCTAACAGATATAAAGAAGTGTTCAAGTGAACTGATAGTAATTGTGGCTGTAGAAAAGAAATTATTTATAAATATCATTAATTGGCAGTATAATGAATGTTCGGTATTATCATTTTGTTCTACAAGAAAAGAAAAAGTCTGTTCTTAAGAAACCTTCATTTGATCATGTGACTCTTTAATTACTATCCAATTGCCATCACCCATTTGTCTTAATGCTACATAAGAGATTAGTACATAATTATTAAATTGAGTCTGTCTCTTAATTTTTTGCTGGAATCCTTTTGACTACTATGGTTAACACAGACTTTATAAACAAAAGTGGAGACTCAAAGAATCTCTATGTTGCCTTAACCCATGATAGCCACAATCCTCTCTTGCACACTCAACTTAAATTGACATATATCTCAGCTGTGTAAATTAATCTTGCTAATTTTTTAAGTTATAGAATTTCTTTAACAATTGTGCACAAACCTATGTATTCTTTCTTCAGAATGCTGATCTAAACTATTGTCACCAACTATTTATTTCTTGATATGACACTGCTGTATGAAATAAATATATTTGCTATTAAACAAGTCTGCTATTTCTTGAACTATTAAAACATACTTTCATCCATTACCGATGTTGATAACCTATTAATTATCATTGACTCCGTCTTTTTCATCCTTACCCACCTCTTCTGTAACTTACACTTGGAATCAGATGTTAATCATACCTTACCTTCAAGCTATATGTATATATTTCTGTTGTTCATATTTGTGTCTTCCACTGGAATATACAGTATACTATGCACTTCGATAGGCCCATAATTATACTTTGAGTCAGCCTGCTGTATTACTTTCTTTGTTTTGATAATTATCTCCTTTTAACATGTTGGCACTTTTTAAAATAAAATTGTAATTTCTTGTTGAGGTCTGTACTGGGCCAACTTAGTGGTGGTCATTCTAGCTTACTTTGTTTTATATATTTGGTTAACAGTACTATGGTTTAGCTAATCATTCCAATGTCTGTTCCTCTTTGTTATCTCTCCTTTTCTTTTCTCTTACATTCTTGTTTGTTGTTAGTTTTATTACGTACTATGTTCTGCTTCGACCGAAATTTTAAGATATGATACATGATACTTTCAGAACTAAAAATGTAAAATAAGAAGGTGTAGTCAGTTAATCATTGGTTAATGTTTTATTGTGAAAACTTACATAATTTGACTGACAAAACAGCTGATCAATATGTTTTATATTTTGTAAACCTTCCAATTAAGAAAGATTAATAAAATTAAAAAAATCAAAGACAATAAAAATTACTCTGAATTATCATCAAATTCCTAATTTACGCCCATTTATCAATCACCAACTATTTGGAATTGAAGGCTAGATTTAAATAAAATATAATAAAAATAAAAAACAAATAAATAAAAAATACAGAAATGTTTCTATAGTTATACCTAAAAAGGTAAATGGATAACATATTGGCCACTTATAACATAATATGCCACTTATAATGGCATATTAATATACTACATTGGTTGTATGCCGTGAGGCATAAAATAAGTTTATTTTTATTTAAAGCTACCCTGATTACAAAATTGTATGATGATCCTATGCAAGACTAGGCTTCCAACATTTTAGATAATGTATAACAAATCATCTACAGGGAGTGCAGAATTATTAGGCAAATGAGTATTTTGACCACATCATCCTCTTTATGCATGTTGTCTTACTCCAAGCTGTATAGGCTCGAAAGCCTATTGACAATTAAGCATATTAGGTGATGTGCATCTCTGTAATGAGAAGGGGTGTGGTCTAATGACAACAACACCCTATATCAGGTGAGCATAATTGTTAGGCAACTTCCTTTCCTTTGGCAAAATGGGTCAAAAGAAGGACTTGACAGGCTCAGAAAAGTCAAAAATAGTGAGATATCTTGCAGAGGGATGCAGCACTCTTAAAATTGCAAAGCTTCTGAAGCTTCAGGGTCGCAAGAAGCGTGTGGAAAAACCAAGGCGCAAAATAACTGCCCATGAACTGAGAAAAGCCAAGCGTGCAGCTGTCACGATGCCACTTGCCACCAGTTTGGCCATATTTCAGAGCTGCAACATCACTGGAGTGCCCAAAAGCACAAGGTGTGCAATACTCAGAGACATGGCCAAGGTAAGAAAGGCTGAAAGACGACCACCACTGAACAAGACACACAAGCTGAAACGTCAAGACTGGGCCAAGAAATATCTCAAGACTGATTTTTCTAAGGTTTTATGGACTGATGAAATGAGAGTGAGTCTTGATGGGCCAGAAGGATGGTCCCGTGGCTGCATCGGTAAAGGGCAGAGAGCTCCAGTCCGACTCAGACGCCAGCAAGGTGGATGTGGAGTACTGGTTTGGGCTGGTATCATCAAAGATGAGCTTGTGGGGCCTTTTCGGGTTGAGGATGGAGTCAAGCTCAACTCCCAGTCCTACTGCTAGTTCCTGGAAGACACCTTCTTCAAGCAGTGGTACAGGAAGAAGTCTGCATCCTTCAAGAAAAACATGATTTTCATGCAGGACAATGCTCCATCACACGCGTCCAAGTACTCCACAGAGTGGCTGGCAAGAAAGGGTATAAAAGCAGAAAATCTAATGACATGGCCTCCTTGTTCACCTGATCTGAACCCCATTGAGAACCTGTGGTCCATCATCAAATGTGAGATTTACAAGGAGGGAAAACAGTACACCTCTCTGAACAGTGTCTGGGAGGCTGTGGTTGCTGCTGCACGCAATGTTGATGGTGAACAGATCAAAACACTGACAGAATCCATGGATGGCAGGCTTTTGAGTGTCCTTGCAAAGAAAGGTGGCTATATTGGTCACTGATTTGTTTTTGTTTTGTTTTTGAATGTCAGAAATGTATATTTGTGAATGTTGAGATGTTATATTGGTTTCACTGGTAAAAATAAATAATTGAAATGGGTATATATTTGTTTTTTGTTAAGTTGCCTAATAATTATGCACAGTAATAGTCACCTGCACACACAGATATCCCCCTAAAATAGCTAAAACTAAAAACAAACTAAAAACTACTTCCAAAAATATTCAGCTTTGATATTAATGAGTTTTTTGGGTTCATTGAGAACATGGTTGTTGTTCAATAACAAAATTAATCCTCAAAAATACAACTTGCCTAATAATTCTGCACTCCCTGTAGACGTAACAGTTCTCCAGAATGCCACATATTACTGGCAACGTGGCATATGCCTCCAGATAATTAACTGGTGCAGAAAATCTGTCCATGGGGACAATTTAACCGACCCTTATATCTGGCACATATTAAAATAAATGCAGTTTTGAGATTTAAATAATAAGGATAATATTGCTAAAATATAACCAAAATGTAAATGGTATATGTCATGAATCACCCAGGGGCCATATTGGATTTGGTGTTAACTATGCTGGGGCCATTTTGTGACTGGCAGCAGTGGCCATTTTGGGCTGGGTTATCTTCCACATGCTGTTGCCATGTGGAAGAACAAAAGGTTTGGGTTGTAATAGTTAATTACAGTATAAGCTTGCATATAGTACTATGGAGGGATTGTATTTAGTTAACCATCCCCCAGTAGGTAAACACTGAGGCAGGAGCTGAGCTAAATGGGGTTATCCTAAACAAGATAAACCTCACAGGGTGTCGCCAGGACCTAAACAAAGAGATTTGCCAGACAGCCAGGCACCTAGATAACAATGGGGGGCCTAGGAGCTCAACAGGAAGTTTCCCCTGGGACAGCCTGGGTCAGAATGAGCTTGGTGGCCACGCCTGGGGTTGGCCCATAGGAGGGGTCTGGTGGTTCCCATAGCCTACCTCTGTTACATTGGACAGAGGTAATTAGGTTACTCTAGAGGTTACCCTATTGGCCAGAGAAAGGGGAAAAGTTGATCCACTCCCTCCACTGTGTGTGTGTGAAATGTTTTAAATATGTTGTTCCAAAATAAAACGTGGTTCATAATTTTCATCAAGACGTGGTTTGTAGATGTATTATTTACCCGGGGACATATGCTTGCAGTAAGATTTGTCAGACTTACTGTCAATATTGCTCAGTCTAAACCAAGGGCTGAGACATGATGTTCCTGTACTCAAAGCTACTCCGAGGTCCAGAGTAACCCAAATCCGGTCAGCAGACCCCAGCCAGAGAGTGGGTCGTGACAGTATATGTTTACATTTCAGTTCAGTTTATTTGCATAACTATGCAAAAAGAAATGAGATAAAGGGCAACAGGTTTGTGTTGAGTGTTAATTAATTTCCTACATCTTGAACTAGAAATAAACAAACAATTATAAGTTGCAAATTGTTTCTAATGTTTCTTCTAGATGTTAATAAACATGGAACCCGATTGTTCTACAACTACAGAAAAAAATTAAAATTAAAATTAAACATTTAAAATGAAATTCAATTTAATACATTTTCTATATAATTCCCAATACTCTGCAAAAACAAAGAGCTCCATCAGAGGTAAATTTTTTAGTGTCTTAAAAAATTAAGGCTCGGCTACAATCAATGACAAGTACGACAAGAACATCATATGATTTGCGCTTCTCAGACACCTGCCCCTTAAAGTGACAAAGCAGAGGTAATAAGTACTTTATCAATTGTATGTTTAATATAAATAATGCATTTTCCTAGTCTTACATTGAATTGCAATGCTCAGACCCCATGTCGTAATTTATCTAATAAATCTAGCTTCCCGGAGATCTAAGTATGCCCAGTATTTTGTTTGCATGGCTTTCTACTAAATGCAATAGATTCAGAGTCCCAGGGGGAAACAATTTTTGGCAATGGCTAGAGAAATCAGACTGGCATTAGTGGGTGTATTGGAAAGACTGGTTGAGAGGTAAACACTTGTTAACTTCAGGGTTAATCTGCTGCAGCAAAATGTATTGTCTAATACCATGCAATCAAAAAAGTACAGAGTTATAAATTAGACTATATTTGGAACCTCTCCTGTGTCTACAGAACACATAATTCCAATATATATTACTTAAGCAGTGCAATCTGTAATGCGGATCTAAACAACACTTTTTGAAACATGCCTATGTGAAAAACATTGGTTCTAAGCAATGTACTGGCACCTTTGACATATATGCTCAAAAAGCTCCCACCCACCTACAAAATTACTTTCAGTAATAGTAGACCCAAATCAAACCATGCTGGAAAAATAGTTGGAAAATATTATACTGCTATGCAGATTGAATATGTATGGAAACAACCCCAGACTATACCAAATGTTTGGGCCATGGTCATGATCTGTAAACAAGACCATTCTCCTCAAACCTCAACTGATGGAATACATCCAAGGGTTCTGAGGGAATTGGGCTCTGTAATAGCAAAACCATTATATCTAATTTTTCAAGATTTACTCAATACAGGGTCGCTACCAGAGGACTGGAGAAAGGCATAGGTGATATCTATATTTAAGAAGGGAGAAAGAGCAAATCCAGGGAATTATAGTCTCCCTTCGGTAGTGGTAAAGCTTTTAGAAGGGTTATTAAGGCATACTATACAAGAATATGTCTATTCAAACAGGATTATAAGTAGGAGCCAACATGGATTTATGAAGGATAGGTCATGTCAAACAAACCTAATTAGTTTCTATGAGGAGGTTAGTAGGAACTTGGATCAAGGCAACTCAGTCAATGTAGTCTATTTGGATTTTGCAAAGGCTTTTGATACAGTGCCACATGGGAGACTATTGAGCAAACTAGGGATACAGGAATTGCCATAAATATTTGCTTATGGATTGAGAGCTGGCTAAAAGACAGGAAGCAAAGGGAACATACTCGGATTGGACTAATGTGGTAAGTGGGGTTCCTCAGTGTTTAGTATTAGGTCCCCTCCTTTTTAACATATTTATTAATGACTTGGAAGTGGGATTGGAGTGTGGTGTCTCCATTTTTGCTGATGACACATAGCTGTGCAAGGTAATTAAATCAGAAAATTATGTACTTTACCTCCAAAGGGATTTGCATAAATTAGAGGAATGGGCATCTAAGTGGCAGATGAGATTTAATACACATAAATGTAAAGTTATGCATCTGGGAAGGAACAATAGCCATGTAATTTATAATCTTAATGGAGCAAATCTAGGTGTATCAGATATTGAAAGGGATTTGGGAGTACTTGTGGTCATGATTACCTTATATAAATATATCCAGGGTCAATACAAGGCCTTGTCAAGGGAACTTTTTTGTGCCATGAGGTTTTCAACTGACAAGGGGACATCCTTTGAGACTAGAAATACAAATTTCACCATAAAGAAAGAAATGGGTTCCTCACAGTAAGGGTGGTTAATCTGTGGAATTCTCTACCAAAAGAGATAGTCACAGCGGATTTGATAGATAACTTTAAAAAGGGATTGGATATATTTTTAAATGAAAAAGGGCATTAAGGGCTATCCTGGATAATCAGAGCGGGAGTATTGATACAGGGATGAATCCGATTGCCAGTATCTGGGGTCAGGAAGGAATTTAATATTTTTTCCCTGTTGAGACAATTGGCAAAGTTTCACTGTTTTTTTTTTTTCTGTTTGCCTTTCTCTGGATCAATTAACAATACATCTGTGTATTGCAGATCAGAGGAGATCTAAAAAGGTTGAACTTGATGGACTAAAGTCTTTTTTCAACCTAAATTACTATGTAACTATGTAAATAGATATAAACACAGCAGTGTGCTAATGGATATGTGTCTATTGATTAAACATTCAAATTATTCCCTATTTAAAACAGACTTAAATTTGTTATAAACAATATAAAGAAATTAAAATATGTTACAATAAATTAAAAAGTGTCAAAGTTTGCTACATGGTATTGAACCAATGATATGTTCTACTTTATTTAAATCATTATAGAATATTTATTACTTGAGAACCTAAATAGAAAACCTTTACCAAAATGACAAATATGCAAATAAAAACATACAGCCTTATTAAATTGGTATTCAGTAAATTTAAAAGGGCTCTATTTAAGCACACAGCGTATTTTATTTACAGAAGTTTTTAGTTAGTGAAGACCTTGCTTTTGGATAGAAGATCACTAACTAAAAACTTCTGTAAATAAAATATGCTGTGTGTTTAAACAGAGCCTTTGTAAATTTACCGAATCGCAATTTAATAAGGCTGTTAATATTACTGAGCTCATTTCTAAAGTGAAACAACTACTCCAACAGAATATACATTACTGGAAATACTGAGATGTATACTAATGTTATAAAAATAAAACCCTTCTGTAAATAATCTATGCACAAGACATTTAATGGATGCCTCTGGGACTTACTCATACTGTTTGTATTCTTCACTATAGGAGCAGTAACTCTCCATACAGAGATGAAAACAGATTCACCAAACAGGTGACCCTACCATCACAGTGATGCCACAATTGGCTTATATACATTTAGTAAGTTGTATTACATCAATTTAAAACTGTGTCCAGAGAGGCATAGTAACAATATGGCAGATAACAATAGGTGCATTCCTTAATATTATGTACCATATGTTTTTCCAAACATGTTTTCCACTATGGCTCTGAGACAGTCCCTGAGACAATGTAAACTCTTTTGAGACTTTGACATCCTTTTAACATTTTCAATATAAAGCCGAAGTGTAGCCACATGTACACACTGTGGATAGTATCCAGGTGTTCTAAACACTATTTTCTTACAACAAAAGCTCATAAATTAAATACTTAATTATTTTCTCTGGAAAGGAAATTGATGGCATAAGGAATAAGATTTGCTTGCATTTTTGTACTTTCTTGTCTTCATGGGGTACATGATATCCCATTGTAAGCTCACTTTTAACAAAAGTCTGCAAAAACTTCCAAAGGGATCTCTGCATTTTAATAAACACAGTTACAATTATTAAGCATATAATCATATTATATTAAAAGAAGGTGCAGCAAAATTGCCTCAAGAGCCAGGAAGTTGGCAAACAGTCTGTGACCTAGATTTCTTTAACTGTCAATAAGTCTTATGTTATTCATGTTGTTACATAGTTACATAGTTACATAGGGGCTCATTCTATTATCGGCCGTAAAACGGCCGCAAAGCTGCGATTCCTTGTGGCCGTCTTACGGCCCCGTGTAGAGCTACCTTTACCTTGCAATTCAAATAGACGGCGCCGCACGGATAACCCCCTTCCGACCGGCCACATATCATGCAAACGGCCGGAAGCGTTTTTCCAGCGCCCGTAAATCTTGTTTTCCGGCAGCAAAGTCAGAAAACCATAAATGCACATATAAATTCAAGATGGCACTGTAAAGCTCCGTAAATGCTAGGCATCATAATGGGGGACATGAGGATTAATAGCAACACCCTCTCAAGCTTGCACATCGCCCAAATCCGATATATCATTTACGGTTTACTTTCCGTCCGGTAGTCCCGCGGACTCGTCCTTGTTAAAACCCGTACGGCTTCAGAGGTGGAGGGCCGCAAACAAAGCATTGTAGAAGCCAATATATATTCAATCCAGCACTGCAAAGCACTGTAAATGATGGGGAACATAATGGGGGGCATGAGGGCATAGCAAAACATTCTCAAGCTTGCACATCGCCAAATTGTACTTTGATTTTAAATTCCGTCCAAGTCCCACGGACATCAATAATCAAGCCCGTAGCTCCTTATTCAAGCCTGTGCGGGCTTGCATGATAGATAAAACACGAAGATTGAACATAAAGTTAAATATCTTTATTTGCGGATTTGAGAGTAGGGGAATGTTGAGCTATTAATTCTAAAACCAAACATCACTTTCACTTCTAAAAAAAGTACAGGATGGCTTTTCTATGCTACGACTTGTAAGTAAGCCCTTTACGACCCGTAGGTCTATTTTACCCATTTACGGACTTGACGGAGGCTAATCCCGCATCCTTTGCGGGTCTGAGGTGCTCCAAGCCCTCGGGACTTTGTCCACGGATATTTGACATGAATTAAAATAAAAATTATTTTCAGATTTGAGTGTAGGGGAATGTTGTGCTATGAATGCTAACACCTCCAATCAATTTATCGTCTCATCAGAGTGCAGGATGGCTTTATTATGTGCTTAACTGTGTGCTTGCGGGACCTTTTTGGTGCAAGTAAGCTGCGGCTCGGTTTTAATAAAAAAAAAACAAAAAAAAAAAACCCTCCTGATCTCAGACAATACTGCCTCTCTAATTATCCATGATAACCCTGAATTCCCTTTTTACTTAGAAATAAATCCAGTCCCCTTTTAAAGCTATCTATCGAATCTGCTGTCACCACCTCCTCTGGTAGAGAATTCCACAGATTAACCACCCTTACTGTGAAGAACCCTTTTCTTTCTTTAAGGTGGAATCTTTTTACTTCTAACCTCAAGGGATGTCTTCTTGTCAGTTGAAAACCTCTTGGCACAAAAAGCTCCCTTGACAAATCTTTATACTGACCCTGGATGTATTTATATAAGGTAATCATATCTCCTCTTAGACGCATTTTTTCTAGAGAAAATAAGTTTAATTTGGTTAGTCTTTCTTCATAACTTAGCCCCTCCATTCCCCTTATTAGTTTTGTTGCCCTCCTCTGTACCTTTTCCAGCTCTAAAATGTCTTTTTTATGAAGTGGTGCCCAAAATTGTACTCCATATTCTAAATGAGGGCGTACTAGAGATTTGTATAGTGGCAGAATTATATTTGCTTCCCTGGCTTCTACACCCTTCTTAATACATGCTAATATTTTATTTGCCTTTGCAGCTGCTGCTTGGCATTGAACACTGTTACCTAGGTGGTTGTCCCCAAGCACTCCCAAATCCCTTTCAATATCTGATACACCTAGATTTGCTCCATTAAGATTATAAATTGCATGGCTATTTTTCCTTCCCAGATGCATAACTTTACATTTATTTGTATTAAATCTCATCTGCCATTTAGATGCCCATTCCTCAATTTTATGTAAATCCCTTTGGAGGGAAAGCACATCACTATCTGATTTAATTACCTTGCACAACTTCGTGTCATCAGCGAAAATGGAGACACCACACTCCAATCCTACCTCTAATAAATATGTTAAAAAGGACAGGACCTAATACTGAACCCTGAGGAACCCCACTTACCACATTAGTCCAATCAGAGTATGTTCCATTTACAACAACCCTTTGCTTCCTGTCTTTTAGCCAGCTCTCAATCCATGAGCAGATATTTACTGCAACTCCTTTTTTTTTTTTTTCCAGACAAAAGAATACAAGTACAAAAACAGAATGTAAATACAAAGTACAGAACAGACAAACAATCGCAATTCATAACACACTTCTGATAATACTCCTTCTTCCTTCCTTTCCCCTCATGTTTTCCTCTTAACGGGGGAAACTTATACCTCCAGACCAGATTTAAACATCATATATATATATATATATGTACACCTATATATATACATATATATATATATATATATATATATATATATATATATATATATATATATAGTAAATAAAAAGTACATCTGTGTTCACACTTGAATGTCTAAAGCAAGTTAAAAAACCTGCTTCCAGCTCAGAGTTCCAAGGAAAACAGTTATTCCACTGCATTCTGGGAAGTTGAGCCGGGACACACAAATATGGCCACAAATATATATATATACAGAAAAAGAAAATATTACATCTGTATCCCCTATATTATCACTTAGCTTCTTTGAACCCAGGGCTGTGAGTTCTGTTAGATACTTTGACAGATCTTAGCTCCTCTCTAATATTTGCATCTATAACTATGGCTTTTCGCCATCCCCCCACCCAAAATTAATTCCAACATTATGTGAGAGAGTTTTCCACTATATAGGGACCGGAGTCTACCCTCTCTTTCAGAGAAAGGTCTATTATTCTTTATCGCTTCTCTTTCTTAACTATCTGCCTTCCCACATTTTCCCTATATTTGTGTTTTCAGTAAAAACGTCTGTATATATAGGAACAGAAATTTTTCCTTTTTTACTCATACCTTTTTTTTCCTTTCCTATGAATTCAAGGTATGCCCCCGTTTAACCTCGTTATATTTACAGAATATTTGACTATTATCTAAAGAAAATAAGAGAAGAAAAGGCGAGAAAAAGAAACACATACACCATTCACACTGTACCAGACCGATGACCTACCAATAAGTTGTTGCTGGAGAGTTTGGGTTCCTAATCTACCTATTATATGATTTATAGTCTTTTCCTTGACTACTCCCTTTTTTTTTCCTTCTCCCCTTCTACCTCTTTTATAATTACTGAATTATGATCCGTTTGTCTATACTCCAATAGAACTTACAAATTTATCCCACTTCTGCCAAGGGAAGCGGGTACCTGTTTCCATCAGCCAATTCTTGCCTATGGGATCAATAATCTCTCTATTTTCTCGTATTGCTGCCACCAGCTGTATTCTTGACGGAACATGGGTATTTTTCCATGATTTTACTATCAAACTTTTAGCTACTAACAGAATGTGACATATCAATATACCATCTGAACCACGGAATTCCTCCAAATTCCTATGGAACAGTACCAATGAAGGGGAGCACCTAATTTCTTGAGCTAATATTTCTTCTATTAATTGACACGCATCTATCCAAAACCTGTTTATTTTAGGGCACTCCCACCACATATGAAACGATGTTCCCAACTGATTACAGCCTTTCCAGCATGTTCTTTGATTTTTTGGGTCTATTTTATTCATACGTTCAGGAGAGAGGTACCAATTATTCGAAAACTTAAAAAACATTTCTATATACCTTGGTAGACCTGCTGCTTTTTTTACCATTCTTAAACTTTGGTACCATACCATCTCTTCAAAGGTTTCTCCCATAATTGATTCCCAATACATCAAACCTGAACTTTTCCTCAGTGAACGGTTCTCATTTATAATTTTATTGCATTTCGAAAAAGTTCGTAAATTATCTCTTTTTATCACTAGATCTTCCATTTTAGTTGTTTTTAAATGTTGTGAGATCCTGTAACCGCAGGCTACTAGTCTTTTTTTAATACACTCATATTCTAGCCAAGTTAATTTTATATCTCCGAATTTCCTACTCATCCTTTGTAGGTCTATAAGTTGTCCATCTTCAAACAGTTTTGCTGTGGGTGTGTCACCCTTGATTTTCAGAGATGTAATTATTGGGTTAGAGCCCCCACGTTCCAGTGTATCAATTGGGGCAGCCAGTGAGGGAAGATTAATTAGCTGCATGGATAGTCTATTTCTATACCAAAATTTGGTTAAGGAAACCAAATTCTTCGGGAGATCTCTAATCACCGTCTCATTCAAGCTAGGTAGCCACAGCACGGAGTGGATCTTAATATTTCTTAATAAGGCCTCCTCGATTTCCATCCATCTAGGTTGTTCCTTTATCAAATTCCAGCTAATAAGATGTGCTATACAAGGGCCCTATTAAATTCCAGCCTCGTAAATAAGAGGCTTCTACTTAAGCCCTACGTACTGCAAAGTTTCTCTCACTTACAATGCTATTAAATTAGCCCTGCTGCGAGCAACGTATGAGCTACGCAGCAGGGCCGTACGTATCTACACTACGTAAAGGAGTGACAGCCTGCGAGATGATATCGCAGGCTCCCACTCCTCATCAAGTGCTGCGGGGGTCCTAAAAGGGACCTCCGCGGCAGTCCCCCACATAAGCCCTGCCGTGGGGGGTACTCCAAACCCCCCCCAGGCACCTAAAATGAACCCCCCCTCAATGCGGGGGTCCCTGTCGGGACCCCCGAAGTGTCCTCACATGAACACCTTGCTGCAGGGGTCCATAGGAACCCCCGCAGCCCCCACACATTAACCCCTTGCAGCGGGGGTCCCCGATGGGCACTGATCAGGCCCCCGCTGCATTTAAAACTTTTAAATTCCCCGCCGCGGCTCCTTAAAGGGGCCGCGGCACACTATTACCCAATCCCGGCCGCGGCACTTAAAATTAACCCCCCTCTATGCTGGGGGTCCCCATCGGGACCCCCGAAGTGTCCCCACATAAACCCATTGCAGGGGGGGGCCCCGTTCTGCATAGATCAGGCCCCCCGCTGCATTTAAAACTTTTAAATTCCCCGCCGCGGCTCCTTAAAGGGGCCGCGGCACACTATTACCCAATCCCGGCCGCGGCACTTAAAATTAACCCCCCTCTATGCTGGGGGTCCCCATCGGGACCCCCGAAGTGTCCCCATATAAACCCCCTGCAGCGGGGGGCCCCGATCGGCACCGATCGTGACCCTGCTGCAATTCAATTTTAAATTTCCCGCCTCGCGGGTCCTCAAAGGACCGTAAAGGTCCTGAAAGGACTCGCACTAAAAATATTAACCCCAGGCAACTATAATTACCCCATTAACTCATGATGGTCAATCCAGACCACCATAAGGCTCTAATTAACCCATTAACTCATGGTGGTCAATACAGACCACCATAAGGCTCTAATTAACCCATTAAGGCATGGTGGTCAATACAGACCACCATAAGGCTCTAATTAACCCATTAACTCATGGTGGTCAATACAGACCACCATAAGGCTCTAATTAACCCATTAACTCATGGTGGTCAATACAGACCACCATAAGGCTCTAATTAACCCATTAACTCATGGTGGTCAATACAGACCACCATAAGGCCTAAATTAACCCATTAAGGCATGGTGGTCAATACAGACCACCATAAGGCTCTAATTAACCCATTAACTCATGGTGGTCAATACAGACCACCATAAGGCTCTAATTAACCCATTAAGGCATGGTGGTCAATACAGACCACCATAAGGCTCTAATTAACCCATTAACTCATGGTGGTCAATACAGACCACCATAAGGCCTAAATTAACCCATTAAGGCATGGTGGTCAATACAGACCACCATAAGGCTCTAATTAACCCATTAACTCATGGTGGTCAATACAGACCACCATAAGGCTCTAATTAACCCATTAAGGCATGGTGGTCAATACAGACCACCATAAGGCTCTAATTAACCCATTAACTCATGGTGGTCAATACAGACCACCATAAGGCTCTAATTAACCCATTAACTCATGGTGGTCAATACAGACCACCATAAGGCTCTAATTAACCCATTAACTCATGGTGGTCAATACAGACCACCATAAGGCTCTATTTAACCCCATCAGTCCCATAAGGGTATATTATTACCATTATGGGCCTGTTACAACCCAACATTAACCACATAAGTGCCATGATGGTCCTCAAGGACCATCATGACACTAACTACAAACACTACATTATAACCCCCAATAAACCATTTAATCTAAACTAACCCCCCTCTACACTAATCTATTAACACTTACACTACCTACCTACACTACCTACCCCCTAATAAACCTCCCCAACACTCTAATTACAAAAAACAATAAACCTACAGCACAGAAAACAAAAAACCTACAGTACAAAAAACAAAAAAACCTACAGTACAGAAAAAAAAAAAAATTACAACCCCACCCCCCACTACAGAAAACAAAAAAATACATTACAACCCCACCCCCCACTACAGAAAATAAAAAAATTACACACCTGAAAAGGAAAGACAGATAAACACAATACAATAATACATATAATACATTACATACATTACATACAATACATGACATTACATATAATATATTACATATAATATATTACATATCATATATTACATATAATACATTACATACATTACATACAATACATGACATTACATATAATATATTAAATATAATATATTAAATATAATATATTACATATAATATATTACATATAATACATTACATACATTACATACAATACATGACATTACATACATTACATATAATGTATTACATATAATATATTACATATAGTCCTAATCAAATACCCCCTATCTATCTAACATACAATCTATTTAATTTAAAATAAATCCTAACTATATCAAATACATCCCCCTATCTATCTAATATACAAAAAATCCTAACTACATACACAGACCCTTATTCTAAAATAAAATAAAATAATTACAGTCCTAACTACATACACAGACCCTAATTCTAAGCTAAAATCAATAAATTAAGACCACTTACCTTTAAGATGTTGCTTCAGATCACTAACCTATGGGTCAAACAAAAAGAAAAATTAGTACAAAACATTAACATCAAATAAATAAACATTATATACATTCTACATATTCAACTCACCTTTACAGCATGTCCAGTCACTGTTTAGCTCTTCCGGCGCGGCCCTGTTAAAAAAAAAAAACACAATACATGAATACATGAATACAATATATAAACAATAAATAAAATACACAAATAAACATCTAAATATACATTTAACTTACCTCCCCGCGATGTCCCCGGCCTTCTCTCCTTCAGCCCCGGCTGGGCCGCGGAACCATCCGCGCTCTAAAAAAAAAAAAAAAAAAAACTAACGGAGGTCTGTACTGGCAGACCTCCCCGACGCTACTGAACCTCCCGGAGTCGTTTCCGGGAGGAAATTGGCATTGTCGGCTTGTGATTGGCTGAAAAAGCTGTCAGCCAATCAAAAGTCGTCAATGTAGGAGCCAATCAGGATGCGCAGATGTCTTCTACCAATCACTCCGTGGGGGTGTATCCCATCCTGATTGGCTCACACATTGACGACTTTTGATTGGCTGAAATTGTTAGACAGCTTTTTCAGCCAATCACAAGCCGCCAATGCCAATTTCCTCCCGGAAACGACTCCGGGAGGTTCAGTAGCGTCGGGGAGGTCTGCCAGTGCAGACCTCCGTTAGTTTTTTTTCTTTTTTTTTTTTAGAGCGCGAATGGTTCCGCGGCCCAGCCGGGGCTGAAGGAGAGAAGGCCGGGGACATCGCGGGGAGGTAAGTGAAATGTATATTTAGATGTTTATTTGTGTATTTTATTTATTGTTTATATATTGTATTCATGTATTCATGTATTGTGTTTTTTTTTAACAGGGCCGCGCCGGAAGAGCTAAACAGTGACTGGACATGCTGTAAAGGTGAGTTGAATATTTAGAATGTATAGAATGTTTATTTATTTGATGTTAATGTTTTGTACTAATTTTTATTTTTTGTTCGACCCATAGGTTAGTGATCTGAAGCAACATCTTAAAGGTAAGTGGTCTTAATTTATTGATTTTAGCTTAGAATTAGGGTCTGTGTATGTAGTTAGGACTGTAATTATTTTATTTTACTTTAGAATAATGGTCTGTGTATGTAGTTAGGATTTTTTGTATATTAGATAGATAGGGGGATGTATTTGATATAGTTAGGATTTATTTTAAATTAAATAGATTGTATGTTAGATAGATAGGGGGTATTTGATTAGGACTATATGTAATATATTATATGTAATATATTATATGTAATATATTATATTTAATATATTATATGTAATGTATGTAATGTCATGTATTGTATGTAATGTATGTCATGTATTATATGTAATATATTATATGTAATATATTATATTTAATATATTATATGTAATGTCATGTATTGTATGTAATGTATGTAATGTATTATATGTAATATATTATATGTAATATATTATATGTAATGTCATGTATTGTATGTAATGTATGTAATGTATTATATGTAATATATTATATGTAATATATTATATGTAATGTCATGTATTGTATGTAATGTATGTAATGTATTATATGTATTATTGTATTGTGTTTATCTGTCTTTCCTTTTCAGGTGTGTAATTTTTTTATTTTCTGTAGTGGGGGGTGGGGTTGTAATGTATTTTTTTGTTTTCTGTAGTGGGGGGTGGGGTTGTAATTTTTATTTTTTTTCGGTACTGTAGGTTTTTTTGTTTTTTGTACTGTAGGTTTTTTGTTTTCTGTGCTGTAGGTTTTTTGTTTTTTGTAATTAGAGTGTTGGGGAGGTTTATTAGGGGTAGGTAGTGTAGGTAGGTAGTGTAAGTGTTAATAGATTAGTGTAGAGGGGGGTTAGTTTAGATTAAATGGTTTATTGGGGGTTATAGTGTAGTGTTTGTAGTTAGTGTCATGATGGTCCTTGAGGACCATCATGGCACTTATGTGGTTAATGTTGGGTTGTAACAGGCCCATAATGGTAATAATATACCCTTATGGGACTGATGGGGTTAATTAGAGCCTTATGGTGGTCTGGATTGACCACTATGAGTTAATGGGTTAATTAGAGCCTTATGGTGGTCTGGATTGACCACTATGAGTTAATGGGTTAATTAGAGCCTTATGGTGGTCTGGATTGACCACTATGAGTTAATGGGTTAATTAGAGCCTTATGGTGGTCTGGATTGACCATCATGAGTTAATGGGGTAATTATAGTTGCCTGGGGTTAATATTTTTAGTGCGAGTCCTTTCAGGACCTTTACGGTCCTTTGAGGACCCGCGAGGCGGGAAATTTAAAATTGAATTGCAGCAGGGTCACGATCGGTGCCGATCGGGGCCCCCCGCTGCAGGGGGTTTATATGGGGACACTTCGGGGGTCCCGATGGGGACCCCCAGCATAGAGGGGGGGTTAATTTTAAGTGCCGCGGCCGGGATTGGGTAATAGTGTGCCGCGGTCCCTTTAAGGAGCCGCGGCGGGGAATTTAAAAGTTTTAAATGCTGCGGGGGGCCTGATCTATGCAGATCGGGGCCCCCCCCCTGCAATGGGTTTATGTGGGGACACTTCGGGGGTCCCGATGGGGACCCCCAGCATAGAGGGGGGTTAATTTTAAGTGCCGCGGCCGGGATTGGGTAATAGTGTGCCGCGGTCCCTTTAAGGAGCCGCAGCGGGGAATTTAAAAGTTTTAAATGCTGCGGGGGGCCTGATCTATGCAGATCGGGGCCCCCCCTGCAATGGGTTAATGTGGGGGTGCTGCAGGGGTCCTGATAGAGACCCCTGCAGCATGGGGATGTGTATAGGGTGCAGGGGGGAGCCTCACGCTGCTGTCTCGGGCTGTTCCGAGGCAGCACGTAGAGGCTTTCGGATCCCTTGCGTGGACTTTTTGTCCACGTAGGGATTCTTACGATATGCGAGACTCGTGCATAGATTTAAGGCTACGTAGCTCTCTCGGAGCCTATTCTCGGCCATTTTCTCGCAGTCATATCGTAAAGCAGGCTGCGAGAGATTCGGTTCTCGCAAACAGCAGGAAAACTGCCTTTTGCGAGCACCGAGAGAACTATGAGGGAGAATTTAATAGGGCCCCAAATTTGTTGGTAAATATCTAATATACAGGGGCAGTTTAACCCACCTTTCTCGACCTTTTGATTTGCTATTATTTTTCCCACCCGGGGTTTCTTCCCACCATAGATAAACTTATCTAGCTGCACTTGTATTTTTTTGATGTAGTTATATGCCAGCACTCCCGGAATACATCTCAGACAGTAAGTGATTTTTGGGATGATAATTATATTGATAGCTGCAATTTTAGCTAACCATGATAAATTTAGTTGTTTCCAATTGGTCAAGGTAATGTTTATTTTATTAATGGTTTCATCTAAATTAGCTTTAATCAACTTACCCAGTTGGAATGAGAATTTGATTCCTAGGTGGGTGATACTATTTGAATGCCAGTTACACTGTAGCATATGCTCTAGAGCATCCCTATCTTCTATCTTTAATCCTCTTTTCAAAGCTACGGACTTAGTTTGATTTATTTTAAAGTAGGAGATTCTACTGAATTCCTCCAGAATGTCCAAGAACTTTTGACATGATGTCGCCGGCTCTGTGAATGTTACTACTATATCGTCCGCGTATGCTAATAGTTTAAACTCATGTTTCCCTATTCTGATTCCACTAATATCCGCCTCTTCCCTTATACGTATTGCTAGTGGTTCTAAAAACAGGATAAATAGAAGCGGGGATAAGGGACACCCCTGGCGCGTGCCATTGCTTATACTAAAAGATACGGATTCAAAATCCGGGTTGACTATACGCGTCTTTGTTTCCCCATAAAGCGCTTTAACTGCCTTCAGGGCAAAGTCTCCCAACCCGAATTTCACCAAGACAGCCTCTAGAAATACCCAATTGACCCTGTCAAACGCTTTTTCTGCGTCTAATGACAGGGCCAATATAGGCATTTCCCTGGCTTTAGCATGCGCGAGTATATTTAAGAGCCTTCTGGTACTGTCCGAGGCTTGACGCCCTGGAACAAAGCCCGTTTGATCTGTATGTATGAGTTTATGGATGACCGTTTTAGTCTGTTTGCTAAAATTTTTGAGTAGGTCTTCAAATCTATATTTATCAAAGTAATTGGTCGATAGTTTTTACAATCATCTGGGTTTTTATCCTCCTTTAATAGATTTATTATTTTAGATATTTACTGCAACTCCTGTATCTCTTAGTTTGCACATAGTCTCCCATGTGGCACTGTATCAAAAGCCTTTGACCTATCCCTCATAAATCCATGTTGACTCCTACTTATAATCAAATAGACATATTCTTGTATATTATCCCTTATTAACCCTTCTGAAAGCTTCCCCACTACAGAAGTGAGGCTCACTGGTCTATAATTCCCCGGATTTGCTCCCTTTTTAAATATAGGTATCACATCAGCTTTTCTCTAGTCATCTGGTAGAGACTCTGTGTTGAGTGAATCTTGAAAAATTAAATATAATGGTTTGGCTATTACAGAACCCAGTTCCCTTAGTACCCTTGGATGTATTCCATCAGGACCCGGGGTTTTATTAACATTTATTTTTTACAACCTCTTTTGGATTACTTCCTGTGTTAACCATTTATTTGGCAAAGGTAGTGTAGCCCCATTATGTTGCCATGTCCCAACCACTGGTACCTCCCTTGTGTATACCGAAGAAAAGAACCTGTTTAGCTCTTCTGCCTTTTCTTGGTCACTAATTATCAGACGGCCTGTGTCACATTGTAATGTTCCTATAGCTTCCATCCTCGCCTTCTTCCCATTAATATACTTAAAAAATATTTTAGGGTTAGTCTTACTCTCTTTTGCAATTAATTTTTCATTTTCTATTTTAGCCAGTCTAATCGCCCTTTTGCTAACTTGTTGATTTCCTTGTATTCCTGTAAGGCAGTCTCTGTCCCCTCTTGTTTGTATAATTTAAATGCCTGTTTTTTACTCCGTATCTTGATCTTTAATCATTGTTAAGCCACATTGGATGGGATTTACTCCTTTTACTTTTATTCCCACACGGTATATGCCGATGTGTATGTATATTTAGTAAGAATTTAAATGTTGTCCATTTATGTTCAGTATTTTTACCTGCCAGTTCTCTGTCCCAGTCTATACTTTGTATTGCTGCCCTTAGACCGTTAAAATCTGCCCTTCTAAAATTAAGAGTTTTCGTTGGCCCCTTAAAATTTTGTTTTTTTAATTCAATCTCAAACGAGACTGTGTTGTGATCACTGTTTCCCAAAGGTTGCCCTATTCCAACATTTGATACTATATCAATATTATTTGTGATGAGTAAATCTAAGATAGATTAATTTCTAGAAGGCTCTTGTACAACCTGGGACAGATAATGATTCCTGAGTGTACTCAAGAACCTGCTCCCCTTAGATGAACTGCTGGTCTCATTTATCCAGTTTATTTCAGGGTAATTAAAATCTCCAATTATTAGAACCTGACCATGCTTAGCTGCATTTTCAATCTGCAACAATAATTGTATTTCCTCACTTTCAGCTATATTTGGGGGTTTATAGCATACTCCTACTAATATTATTTTGGAATTTGCTGCTTCGCTATTTAACTCTACCCACAAACATTCAGCTTTATCACTAGGTCCACCATAAATATCTTCTCTGACTATAGGCTTAAATTCAGGCTTAACATACAGACAAATCCCTCCTCCTTGTTTACCATTGCCTCTATCTTTACGAAATAGGTTATAACCATCCAGATTAACAGTCCAGTCATGAGATTCATCCCACCACGTTTCAGTAATGCCTATTAAATCCCATTTTTCATTAATTGCTAATAATTCTAACTCTCCCATTTTTCCTGGCAAGCTTCTGGCATTAGCAAGCATACACCTTATGTTATGAGTCTGTAGTTTTGAAGTGCCTGCCACTGTACTTGAATTACTTAGTACTACCTCCCTATTGACTATACTACCTTTCCCCCCATCTCCTCCCCTATGAGTTGTTAATTCATCCCTAATACCCTCTACACTTTCTACCCCATTACTTATATCATTAAACTGCTTTTTTAGTAAGTGTTTTTTTTAACTAAAAACCTTTAAGGAAAAAAGGTTATCTAATATCTTGATAACCCTCTAGCAATGTTCATAGGCCCCCTTGGACTTAACATGCGAGTAGCTATGGTATGACGAAACCAAAAAGCACGGCACAAAATTCCTTTGATTTTTGCACTGATTATAAAGATACACCATTAGACATTTACACTGAAACCCTATGCCAGTCTGGTTTTACGGATCACTCAAACCAGGGCAGTGCCGTAACTGCAAAAACCTGAAGGAATATTAAGTGTACTAGAGACTATTTTCAAAGCATTTTAAAATCTTTGCTGAGTGCAGCAAAGAGACAGTATAGATAAAACACTTAAAAAATTATTTCAACATTATTTGACACTTAACAGTCCAATATCAACATATGTGTAATTTTAAATTATGATAATATATTATTATGCCCGCTTTATTAGACAACCCAGTACTCAAGGGGTTAAAAACACTCATTTTTATATATTGAAGCTATAAATACAATTCACATCTATTTAATGTCATAAAATATAAAGAATAAAATGATAATATATTTATATATATATATATGCAATTACGGGACTTTATTTTGCTCATTATAATAATCCTGATGTTCTGATTTCTTATTGGCTCCTAGAGCCATTTCTCATCCATAAAGCTTGGTTTTGGTACGTCCCACACTAAAATCTCTAGTGGACAAGGAAAGACTTATGGATGTGGGCTAAGTGCGTAATATGGGGGAAATAAAGAGTAACATTGAAGTTAACGTAGGGAAAAAAGCTCCCCAGCCGATTTACCGCTATACCACAGTTTACACCGCTCGATTAGCATAGGGCCCTATGATGATCATTATGGACAACTATTTGGGATAGGGTCCATAGGGATCTGCAAGCTTGCTTGTGAAAGATTCTTTAGGGCCGAGTCAGCCTTATGGGAGATCTTACTAGAGCCATATAATCGAGACCTAAACCTATGTCTTCTGTCGTACTACTATGTACCAAAGTACGAGTTATAATTGTATTGCTGACAAATTTTTATACATTGGGGTGCTATTTTACACAGCTGTTTCAAGAAAACTAAACAAGTACATTATAATGAAGTAATTAGTAGTAATACTTTAAAGAGAAAAAAAGTCGTTTGGGTGTATGAAGGGTCTATACAACATAGGTCTATCCAAGTAAAAATACAGAGAAAGAAGATTAAATTCAGAAAATGAATGCTAATATTTATAATCCTGTAATTTTATACTTTAGAATCAAAGATATGCACCAAAATCCTACTCTACTGCAAAAGAAACAGAACAGAAAAATCATTGTGAACTTGGTTTAAAAATAATCTATTAGACAAGCATTATGCAAAGTACTGGGAAACTAGTTCATAAAAATGGCAATGTGTCTGAAGGAAATGCATAATTCACTTTACACACAGCTGTTCAATCTAAACAGATAGATACATTAAATATAGCACTGAACATATTAAATCTCATAAATGTGCTTGTGAAGGAAAAAAATAGATTATTCAGGAACTTTCTATCTTAAATGGACACTAAAAGTATAATATTTTGCCAACCAAAAATGCAGATACAGGACCCACATCTGAAGCCATTCATTAAATAGTTGATCAATGGTTTTAGCAGATGTGAGTCCCGCCCATGCCATATTTGTCAAAATTTAAAAACAAAGGCCCCTATTTAATTGTCCAAATTGCAATTACTTGAGCCTGCAATGGAGCCCTTAAATGTTACTTATATTTAATTGGCTACATTTAGCTACTCACATTCAGAATAGGGCCAAAATATGTTTAGCTTCAGCTTCATGATCACACTTTTCAGTGAACAGTTTGTCTTGATTTCCTGTAGTATTGATTTATTGGATCTTCTTGGAATCCAGGTCACACTAAGCAGCTTTCTCCAGAGAAAGACGTTAATTCTACTGCATTCAAACTTCTTTATGGTCCAACTCTCACATCCGTATGTTACTAATGGGAATACCATAGTTTTATCTATGCAGACTTTTTTGATAGTTTAGCATATATGCTTTATATTAGCTTGTCCAGACTTGCCATAGCTTTCCTCCCCAGAAGCAAATGTCTTTTAATTTCATGGCTGCAGTCACCATTTGCAAAGGTCTTGGAGCCCAGGAAAATAAAATCTGTCCCTGCCTCCACTTCTTCTACATTTATTTGTAGGAATTTAAATTGCTGATTGCCTGATCTTCATCTTTTTAATGCCGAGCAGCATGGCAGCTTTTGCACCCTCTTCTTTCACTCTCATCAGTAGGTCCTTTAGTTCCACCTGGCTTTCAGCCATCAGAGTAGTATCATCCGAAATTGTTGATATTTCTCCCAGCAATATTCATTTCAGCTTTGGATTCGTCCAGTCTGGCATTTTGCGTGATCTGTTCTGTGTATGAATTGAATAAATAAGGTGACAATATACAACCGTGTGGCACTCCTTTCCTGATCTTGAACCATTCAGTTGTTCCAAATGTAGTTCTGATTGTGGCTTCCTTATGTATATTAAGATTGTTCAGGATGCAGATGAGAGGGTCTAGTACTCCCATCTCCTTATGAACAATTGTGCCTCTGCCTCTGCGAAACCCAGCATTCACATCTGGTAGTTCCTGATCCATTTATTGTTGGAGTTGAACTTGCAAGGCCTTTGCATAAGTTTGCTGGAATGTGAAATTAGTGCAATTGTTCAATAATTGTAGTTTGCCACTGGCCTTTTTTGGTATTGGGATGTAGACTGTCCTTTTCTACTGGCCACTGAATAATTTTGTAAATTTATTTTGCATAAGGCAAGCAGCACTTTCACAGCATCATCGGTAGGATTTTGAATACCGGTAGTTCAGCTGAGATTCCTGAAGCCTTGTTATTAGCATCTCACTTCACAGTTTCCAGGTTACTTCCGTGGCTTTCATGCAACAATGTGAGTTGAGTTAAGGAGATGGAGACCTAGTACCTTATTCATTTTAATACCATTTTATTTACAGATGGCTTTATTGTTGTAAGAAATTAACTAATAATTAAATAATTAATATAAAATTTATACAAATAATAAGTTATTTTGGACAAATCAATAAACGAACATATGAATAAGTTAATTGAAAAGGATATATTTTGCATAAATCAATATACCGTTACACAATGGCTTTTAGACAAACAAATAGACAGTAGGGATAAAACGATATTTACAAAAATATACTTATATGAATAATATACTACATTATTACTAGATACTACAACAAAGGTCAGCAATATCTCCAGAGTCCATGTGTTTAGGCCTCAGGTCACACGGGGGCATGGCTTCTGCTCAGCTGGGCACTCCTCTGGATGGCTCTTCTGGACACCTCTTCATGGACACACACACACTCCTAGACTTCCAGACCTAGACTGACTAAACTCTCTGGACTTTGTATATCTTTCTTGGACACTCCCCCTTGATATGTGACTGTACATCTCACTGAAATCATCTCACCTTCCCCCAAACTCCATAAAAACTCCATAGATGGGAATCTCACACACACAGATGTCCTCTTGTTTACATATAAGCACACTGCGCCAAGAGACCCCCTATTATGCTGTCTATATGATAGATGCAACAGTCAACCACACCCAACTGTTCTTTTGTTTACCCATAAACAACCCCAGGCATAAGTCTTTTGTGACAGTATGAATGGAATAGATAGTCACACCTCAAGTTTCTCAGGGAACGGTTTCTCATGAGATGGGGTTAGATGAACACAATCTATATAGTATAAATAAAGATTTATACAACTACATATTTTTATGAGATACACTTATTAAAGACACATGTTTAAAAAGGATCACTGTATAAGCCATATCTTACATTGTTGACTTACAAACTAACATTTCTTGAATGAACAAGTACTGAACTAGATACTCATGACCCTTTATATGCCTCTTGCACTGTCCCTTTAACTCACATTGGAAGCACACATGCTTGTTGCTTGATCATCTGACTGGTTATAGGTATTCCCTTCTGTGTCAATATCCTCTTCTGGATTTAATGCTTTTGCTGCTAATGTTGGCATGTGTATACTCCAATGCAGCTCATTCTGCTTTTAAGGTATGGGCTTCCCAAGTAAGCATTCAATTTAAGAGAAGAAGTGGATGGCAAGAGGTGGCCTGGTCGTCCTAGGCACATGTTGTAACACTTTTTTGTACACTCTGGACGAACAAGCAGTTTGGAAGGTACATCCTTATTTAATTGACAGCATAAGGGGGATGGATAAAAAGTAGCAGCAAGATTGGTTGGTAAGGTAACAATTCTTGATTCAGATATTGATAATCAATTTCTATATATATATATTTCATGTGTTCTAATGGCAATCTTATGTTGTCCTCTTTCACTTGTGTTATCAATGCTTTTTATTCTTAACAGATATTTTCACACAATACAGTATACACATTTTTGTGCTATTAATTCACCTTTACTTCAAGTTTATATAGCAAATAAATCTCCTTTACAAATAAGGTTTTTGGAAATAATACATGCTCGGAATACAATATACACTTTTATTGAACAATAGAAGAAAAATTGTAAGAAATATTATCTATCTCCAAAATATTATATATACAATAATTGATATAGCAAATATATACATACATCTGCACTGGACTAATAATTCATTAATTTGTATGTACTTTTTTATTGGAAACAACTGAAATCCTAAACTTTGGTCCTGGGCAATCAATAACAAACATATTTAAGTGATTCATGACAATTCATTTTGTGCTGTTAAATAATTGATCTATACATCAGCGTGAAAAAAGGTCAATGTAAAGTGCTAGTGCAATATAAAAAAATCACATATAAAGTGCTGAAGAACTGAGTTATAATATTGAATATTTAAAGCTGGAAAAAAGGAATGAGTGTCAGTCCCTGAACTACCTATAATGGCAGAACTCGGGACCTTCCACTTATCCCCTGCTGTCGTGCTGCTAACTATACTATACTAGAGTATTAGCTATTTCAGTGAAAGTGCTGGGGGCCTGCCACTTACCCCACCACTAATCTATAAAGCAGAACTACCTACTATCCTAATTTAAGTTTGTGACTGACCCAGTAAAAAGTAGGATTTTTATAATGCTGCTTGTCCAAGAATTTTCATAGACCTAAGATTTTGTCTTAAAAATTTGATTTGAATCTTTATTTGAATACATAATGCTCACTGAATATTACTTAATAATGCTTAGGTCTTAAGTGTCCTTGTAGAAAAAAAGGTTCTTATCTTTTGTAAGCGTTCAGTCCTCCAGGATTGATAGCGATTTCGTCTCTGCGCTGAAGTATCGCCAAATGCTTCCAAAGTGTCCAGGGTTCCTCGATGACGTCAGAGGAGGCAGTCAGCTGTTCTACAGTGGCTGACGCACGCGTTTTCCCAGCTGCTTCTTCGTGGGCCTGATTCCTTTGGTGGTGAAGGTAAGTATTTATGAGGTTCTGTTAATTGATTGTAAAGTTGGCTCTTTGTCTCCCTTCTTTTTGTCATAAATCAATGTCCTACATCACAGAAGAATATCGGACTCAAAGTCCTAATGCGCAGGAAGAGAATATGAATAAGATTACAAATAGAGGATGATGATATATAAACATTTATTATTTTATGCCATGAAATCTTAGTTATTAGGTAATATTAGGATGAATGACATTTACAGCCTTATTAAATTGCAATTCGGCCACATAGCATATTTTTTTTACAGAAATTTTTAGTTAGTGAAGACCTTGTTTTTGGATAGAAGTTGGGAACTAAAAACGTATGTAAATAAAATATGCTCTGTGCTTATATAGAGCCCTATTCAATTGGCCAAATCGCAATTTAATAAGGTTGTTAATACGTATAGTACAGTCATTTCAGAATTACATTGCTTATCTTGTTTTAACACTATAGTTTCACGTTAGAATTTCTTGCAGTATAACTCGAAATAGACAATAACTTTTATTCAGATTTTATTAGGCATTACGTTCATGTCTTGTATATAATTTTCTTTTATTGATTATAACTCTTTATTAGTTTGATTATTGGATACATAATAAACGCATGACTGAACCAATTTTTTCAAGGAAAGTCCATGTTCTGGCTCTCCAGATAAGGCTAATTTGGCTGTAGTGATGTGCTTGAAAAGGACCTGTTTATTTGAACACCTTCATTAGCCTTATTAAATTGAAATTCAGTAAATTTAAAAGGGCTCTATTTAAGCACACAGCATATTTATTGTACAGAAGTTTTTAGCTAGTGAACGTCTATCCAAAAGCAAGGTCTTCACTAACTAAAAACTTCTGTAAATAAAATATGCTATGTGCTTAAATGACTGAATCGCAATTTAATAAGGCTGCATATATTTAGGAATAGAGCATTTTTGTCCAGTTAAATCCTGGCTCAGCATGCCCCTAATTATTTCTTGATAATTATAGGTAATAGCTAATGTTGCACTCACAGTTATTATGTAGCCAAGATTTTTGTTATCTTTTTATTTTATTTTTCCCCATGCTTTATTGAAATATTTTTTAACAATATATACTTTTACCCCTTGCATTTATTTCTATAATAACTGTAGTTACATTTTGGTGTATAAATGTATTGAATTTGATCATTTGGGGGGGCCTGGAAGGGACAGACTAATGGGCCGTTAAAAAGTAAAGGTTGAGAGTGTAGATTGTCAGGGGAAGATAAGTTTAGGAGCAGTCAAATTTAAATCTGAGGTCAAGTCGGGTGATGGAAAAACAGGATCGCAACTAGCATAGATCTGGAAATGGGCAGTCAATCAGCAACACAGCACTCAGGCAGCAAGCCACATTGCACAGGCAACAGAGAATTGCAAGAACAGGATATAAAAAACATATGGTTAAATTGGATTGGCCAACAGTAGTTGCGTGATCCTGAGTAAAATTTCTAGCATGGTCCGTAAAGGAACATTAAAAGCATGGTTTTTTGTTGCATCTAGAAAGAGTTTCCTGATAAATCTGTTCTTTTATAACTGATTGTATGTAAAACATGGATAGAGGAAATACAAATGGGGTGGATGTGTTGAATGTATGTTGTTTCAATCTCAGCTATTATATTATCATGTATTGGCTATACTGAAACTCACCGACATGCCTTGCAGAAAGCTATCCTGCTCATTTCATTTACTTTTTCTTGCACGTAATACATAAATTATATAGGCTAAGCCAATAGTTTTCTTCTAATAATAGGAAATATCAGAGATATTGGTAGTTGGTACAGGATCACTTCTGAGCAGTGACAAGAAGCACGAGACCCTGACCACGAGGGAGCTCAGTGCTGGAACAACAGGAATGACTTTTATTCATATGCCAACTTCAAATGCAAATCACATTTCAAACATAGTAGAAAATGTTCCTATTTAAAATGTCACTAAGTGCCAGAAATGTGTGCCAAGATCAAGCTTAATGTGCGTCATTGCTGGAGTAGCCTGGTGCTAAGGTCTATCATCAGACTAGGGCCAGAGATAACCTTATGACACTTTGATGAAGTGATATTTATGATTTTTACTAAATCATGCTTAACAGAACTGTATGCCCAAAGAGCCCTGTTATCTTAACAAAGTATTATAATAATCAGTTTCTGTACAGGTCTATTGAATTTCAATGTCCCAGATGAAGAAGACTGCAGAAATAACAGAAATCAAAACAAAATTTCAGTTATAGTGCACATACCGGTTTAAGTTGTGTGAAAGTTATGTTGCCCTGAACCGGATTGAAGGGGATTTTAGAGTAAATGCAAGAGTGCTTTTTTCTTGGCTGTCAGTGATAGGCTCTGTGCAACAGCTGAGCTGACACGCTGGGAAATCCATTGGCAAAGAATTCAGCTAGTCAGAGCTGAGTCATCTTTTGGACTACGTGACAGCCGAATGCATACAGCAGCAGTAACCAGATTAGAAATGCCCACTATATAACTGACTAGAAGCATCCAGACTAGTGCTCTACCCTTTCCAAGAAATGTCTATGAAGGGCATTGATGTCAGGGGGCAAAGCCCCCAGGATTTTCATTGTGATTTTTATATAGATGCTGTTGTGTGGTCTTTGTCTACTATAAACTGTACCCCCCACACACTTCCCATAATTATTTTGACTCCTACACCCATGATAAAAGTAAAAACGAATTTAGATGTGGGAAGTGAACCCCAAACTTAAAATGTGTTTCCAAATGATTTTTGATTTATACTTTCATTTTTCTGTCAATTGTTTGGCTTAATATATTTTAAATATAATTGCAGTAACAATATGCTTTATTCTTATTTTTTTATTTTTTTTTATTTTATTTAACATTGAGTGCCAAGGGCTATTAAACGGTTTAGTATTTTTCTATACACCTGTTTATCATGATACCTGCAAGAATATGTGTATGTACATATGGAAAAATATATGAGTGCCGTTTTATACATGCATGATTGTTATTTGAATTATATATCACATTTAAAAAATACAATGAAGTAGGTATATGTACTTTTTTTCCTCATATCGATCATGTTTGAACAAAATAAAATCTTGCTAAGAGCGGGGTCTTCTGAGTAAGCATATATGAAATATGTAGAGTTTTGGTCCTTATTTATGAAGCACACAGAGTTTATCTACATGTAGAACCAAATACACACTATGCTTAACAAGTTTAAGGAATACCATAACATCAAAATAATTTATACAATTACTGTATATATTGATTAAAACACCATTGTGAATTTGAAAATAGCCAATGTCTTATTCCGTACTAATTCCTATCCACTAATATTTACTAAAACCTGCTTTTTACCACAGAACCACAGAAGTTCACTGTAAGAGACAAGAAGAATGTTAAATATCAGCCCAATATGTACTGATTAAATAGACACCAAACATGTTATACACAAAAATTTGTGTCTCTTAGAGACCCCACCAAAAGTGCATAAGGAGTTTGATATCTGAAATTCTTGGCTAAGCACAAAATTATAATCATCCGGTCAAACTACACTAGGGCATAACTCCACACAGTTTGAAAATAGCTGACAGAACTTGGCCAACTCACCCCATACCATGAGACCACCACAATGATACCCTGCCCCCCACAAACCAGAATGACTCATACATGACCTATAAAAACTATATAAAAGTATGAGCCAATAATGTTTTTATAATTTATTAATTTAAATGAGCACTACCCTCTTAAGGTATGGGAGAGGGTTACATTTAAAAAAAATGTTTATGTATAAGGTGGGTTGAGGATTATCACCCCCTCCGCACACATACACTATCTAAGAAACATAAGTGGTCATCTATAACACTTAACAGATACTATGAGATACTAGCTTGGCCATGACAGCCAGGAATTTAAAGGTACACTACCACCTCTAAAAACAAGTACCATAAAACAGCTCCGTAGATAATAACATTGAAATAAGTGGAAGTTTATAATCATATTTTAAATAAGTTCCGTCTGATGTATCTGTGGTATTGTTTCTTTAGAATTGTTCTTAATGGATTATACATTGTATAATATGAATAAAAAATATCGGTCCCCATTCAGTTGTCCAAATCGCAATTACTTGACCTTGAAAAGCAGCTTGTAAAGGTAATGGATATTCAGTTGGCTACATTTAGCTACTCTGCCCTATCTCCTCAAGCCTGAAAAAGTTAGCAGTGCTAAAGACACAAAATCGATATTCTATTTGACCCGTATCACTATCTCGCAAATTAAGTCTGATACGATGTATCAAGTTTCTGTCAAAATGTTACGCATACTAAATAGGAATCGCAAGGGCTTTTTCAAACACTTATCACAGCTGAAGCAGCAATTTAAAATACACTAATATACTTTAAAAGGACATGAACGCATATACATACATTAGAATTAATTGCACAACAATCTCAAACCCACAAATATGCAATTACATTTTTTTTAAATGTTTTTTTTGTGTGAATGAGATCATGGGACATAAGGTGTTAATGCATATAATGGAACCTGCATGGACTAGAACAGTTGCTTTAATTATTTTTATTGATTTCTACAGTGATGGATTGCAACTCTAATCGCTAAATTTACTTCTCAACACTAATTAATTTGATTCTGAGTGAAGTTTAAGTATAAACCCCATGTTTTACTTATGTCATGATGATGGTCTCATTTACTATTGTCTGTGTCTAAGAAGTAAATTACGGGCTTGCTTAAATATCGTCACTTTATATGATCACGCCCCCTGGAAATCCTACTTACGAGGGAATGGTTTTCGTGTGGAGGCTGTGAGAGGGCAGTTGCGAGTTTAAGTTTAAATGTTTAGAATAAAAGTAACCTGCAGCCAAAATTTTAGGTTACAGGCAATTACGGGCTTGTAATAGAATGGGGCTAATTTAATGCAAAAGGGACACAAACATAAAATTTTAATAGAGTAGATTTATGTAATTATCATGAGAATAGTCTGTTTTGCCCTATTATATTTAGCTATCTATTTCATAGTATATTGGAAATGAAAAATGAAAATACTGAGCCCTAAGCAGCAAATTTGTTTCAATAAGTGAACTACTTGCTCAATTGGTACATGTTTTCCTTTTTTTGGTTTCTCTTTACAGATTATAAATAAAAGAACATTGAAGAAGAGATTATACCTTTTATTGGCTGAGAACAAAGGAGCTATTTGGTTTTCAGAGTTTGCAATCTAATCATGTTCAGTTAAATAATAATAGATAATATCTCTTTATAAATAGTTTTCTATATATTGATCATAAAATAATTCCAAATCGGTATTTATGATAATCCCTTTCATTCCAACTATTGAAATGTGACTGTTTGCTCAAGCCTACACGCATCTAGTAGTATCTACTGGATCCAGATAAACCATATGGCATATTCAACATAAACAAGTGTAAAAATAAGAAAACTGCATTGTAAAAGTGGTTGTGTTGATTATAAGACTCTCATAGAGCAGTTCGTAATACTAGTTATCATGGACCTCTAACAGACCAGATTTATAGGATATCATTGTGATTATAGCTGGGTTAATCACAATAAATAAGCCAGTATTTGACTTAACTCATCACAAATAAATATTTCCTTGAAATCAGATCTGTTTGTGTTGCTGAGCTAGAGTATGTTTTGACTAAATGAGGGATTTGCAATGTTGGTCTCAAGAGCATAATATAGGCCAATGTAATGTCTCCATCGTTTAAATTGACTTATATGTGCACAGTATATAATTCATGAAAGTATGGCTTGCGTTTGCACGCTGTCCATCCATATACTATATCTATACAGTCACTATCACTTTCTCATAGATTACGTTTTATTATGAGGAACTTAGTAGTTTGTGAAATGATGTACGGTAATTACTTTACTCCCAATACAAAAAAATATTGTCCGAGACTTACTAGATTACCGTAATTGCATATCAGGTGACTAATAAAGGAATTTGATGTTGATCAAAAGTATGATTCAGCATTACATTAGTCATAGTGCAGATGTTTTCAATATGACTGTTCGTAAGTGTTATCTTCTTGTATTTGCATTTTCAGAAGCAGATATAAGCGACAAACTATAAAAACGCAGAATAGGAACTTGTTTGTAGAATCAACAGTTCATTGTATCCACACCATCAAGATCACATTTTTTAATTGGTTATAAGAAGACTAATAATGGTATTCTGTTGTGCCTACATGTGGTATGATTTCTTAATGTAATCTGGTCTGCTGTGGGGTCTTTACAACTTTTCATATGCAACTATAGTTGGGAATCACTATACTGGGGGGGTGGGGGATCACTTAGCAGTTTATGCTGTGTCTCATCGCTGGCTTCACCATTAACCCATCTATCTGGCTGTCTCCTCTTTTGTAACACACTGTCCAAGGTCAAAAACCTGTTCAAGGTCCACTTGCTTCTCTCTCAACCCATGCCGACTAACTTTCTTGATTAATACTATCTACTGTAATGAATTTACTCTTTCCCCCCTATTTTATGCTCTTCCTTCTCCCTTTCTTTCTTGCCTTTTCCGTTCTTTCAATCCCACTATCCCTCTCATCCATTTTATTGAGACTATCGCTCTTTTGCCCCCATATATTAAATGATTGTTGCACAAAATATCCAGTACACAAGCTAAGGAACCAGCCCCATGCTGATGAGAGGCAGTAACCTTGAAACAGCTGTCTCCGTGGGTGGGATTCCTAGCTTGTGTATAACCCAACTCTAGCTTTGTTCAAAGCTGTTTGATATAGCGAGAATATGCTAAAGGGAAGCCATGTTTGATATGGTTATGGATTGCAAGAGGAAAGCCTTTGTGGGCACATTTGCATGTCCCTGCCAAGGTTCCCAGAATGCAGTGTAATAACTGAATTTCTAAAAATTCTGGGCATGAAACAAGTTTATTTAACTTGTTTTTGACATTTAAATGTGAACACAAATGTACTATTTATTTACTATATATATATATATATATATATACTTCACTCCACTCCATATAAGTTGCTCGGGAGTGAGAAAAGAGGCTGTCCTAAAATAATGTCTGTGCTGGTCTAGGTTTTGCTGCAGTAGAGTAGAGGTTTTACTGCAGTATTAGCTGCTAGCAAACGCCCCGCTGCCGTTTTTTTTTTTAAATAATAAATGTTTAGATGTTCTATTGACTCCAGGTCACAAATTTCTACCTAAAGACTGAACTTGTAAACTCTTTTAAGCCTGATTTCAGGGGACGAAATCATATGATCTGACGATATATAAGCAAGCCCGTAATTTACTTCTTAGACATAGCCAACAATAAATGAGACCATCATAATGATGTCAATAAAACATGAAAGTTACACGTAATTTGCAATCGGAGGCTAATTAATGCCAATAAATAATATTTGCCAATCGGGCTTGCAATCTATAAAATGCATTAGCTCAAATGCATTGAGACTGTGGTGCCATTAATTCTAATGTGCTTTCATGCCTTCCCTTGCTTTCAAACTATAGTATTGTGTGTTTAATTTCTACTACAGCTCTAATAAGTGTTTGAAAAAGCCCTTACAAGTCCTCTTGAGTACTTTTTTCAATTGCGGGTTAGACTTTATTTGTGATCTAGTGCTACGGATCTAATAGTATATTGATTTTGTGTAACTTTAATTATTTAGAGCTCATAATATTTGAGCTATGCTAAAACCAATGGAGTTCTGAGAGCAGTTTTGCGGCTTGCCGATATTGATTGTGGGCGAGTAACTCGGAATCTATGGCAAATTTAAGAACAGTTTTAAGTGTGTATAAATTTACTAATTTGTACCCTATATCTACAAGGAAGTCTGTCCCATTTTGTCCAGATAAAGACTCCTATCAGGATCATCTCCTAAGCAGATGTTCTCCCACCCTAGACACCTGATAGGGACAGAGAGAAGAAACATTAGTTTTAATATTTTTTAATAAATAAGTATTTATTGCTATGCAGTTACCAGATCCCGCCTTATGAGCACTAAAATTGCCCTTTAAAGGTTATGAATTAGTCTTCAAGATTTTACATTGTACTGTATGTAAGTCATTTATGGAGGCTTGGGTGATATTTATTATAAGAAATGAGCTGATGAACAGGTAAGACTGCATGGGTCATGTGGAATTTAGGTATGGAAAAAAGATATCTCAGTTCAACATGTTGCTTTGGTCTTCTTGTTAGAATAGAATGTTCTATGACTTTGGGATGTTACTGTGAGCCGTCAATGTCAAATATAGATCCCTACCAAGAAGAAATGTACTGGAACTCTAAATGTCAGACTATATTGGTTACCTAAGTTAATTAAATATAGAACACTTACAAATACATACAGGTGAGTATGAAAAACCTGTCATAAATTACATTTGTGCACTTGTAATTTGAGTTATCCAAACACTGTATAATTTAATTAATCTGTTCATAGTATTTAAATTCAATCTATATGTTAAAACAGGACAATTATAGATTCATACATTGTTATGGGTAAGCAGTTTTTAATACTGTAGGACGCGGAGGCTGCACAGGCTCCCTGGGTCAGCCCGTAGCGTCGCGTGACCCAGCGGAGCCTGTGAGGCACGTTAGCCAATCAGCTGCGTCGGGGGGCGTGTCGGGAAGCCCGTTTTCGCGCCGTTCAGTGCAGCGCGGTCTCCCGACTGAAACGGTCTGAGGTCCTGCAGCCTTAATCACAGTAGGAAGGTTTAATACTGAGACTTTACCCAAGCTTACCAGCACATAAGGGGCTATATCTGTTAAGGCTACTCTTATTTGTTTTGTGTTTCTTCCTCCGTTTTTGTGTTTGTGTGTCTTGTCTGTGTCTGTGTGTGTGCTTGTTGCTGTGTGTGCCTGGTGCTGCTGCCTGGGTGTTTTCCCCCTGTGTGTCCCCTTTTAGCTTATTATGGATCCAGAAGGCTTAGAGGCTTTACTGGCTGAAGTTAGGATCCGTGCCCTAAGCCAAGGGGTCAGGTGGGTGCAGGACAGGCTGGGACCTCCCATGCTTTCTGTGCTTGGGCCTCAGCACATTGAACAGGATCAGCCTGCGGTGGCTGGTGTCCTAGTCAATTCTGGCGGCGCCAGGGACGTTTTTTCCCATCCCACCACTGTAGGACTAGCAGACCCCCGTCCATCAGGGAGCAGAGACACGAGAGAAGGGGGGGTTACGGGGCAGGGCGGCCGGGACCCCATACCCCTCAGACAGGTGAGCGCCAGGCCCACGGGTGGTGAGGGTGAGGGCCTAGAACTCTGGCCACCACCGGTCACTTTGCCTAAAGGTCCTAGGCCGCGACAAAGGTCAAGAAACACCCCTTTAACACCCCGTAGAGGGGGTGCAGGGGGTAAGAGAAAAGACGGGAGTCCTAAAAAGGCTCCTATAGACCCTCATGGCGCTAACCAGGCGGTCCCTAGGGCTTCCCCCAATAACAGTGCTTCTGGTACTTTACAGGGACGCCCGCTAGGCGGTGAGCGGAACATGGCGACGACAAGAGAGAGAAGAGAAATGAATAGCCAAGACAGCATGGTCATGATCGATGACGTGCCAGTAACAGCGGCAGTGGCGAGGCTAGGACGCCCCACTCGACCTAAGAAGGCTACGAGCAGGTACAGTCCGCTACTATTTACGCACACGTACCAGAGTTGAGACTGAGGGTGAGACGGTTAGGCCACAGCAGAAGGGGTCTAAGACCGACCAACAGCCAGACGTTCCAATGCCCGATGAAGTCTCAAGGGAACCCCTACGGGGGGCGGCGGAGACAGAACTAGCTTACTCCAGCCGTGCAGGCTTAGGTGACCAGGACCATTCCTCAGAGGAGGAGTGGGCGGTATGGGCACGGGCATGCAGGTCGCAGAGAGCTAGTGACTGTTCTTCTTGCACCCACAGATCCAGAAGGAGATCCAGATCGAGAAGCAGGAGATCTTGTCGGTGCAGCTGTGCATGCACAGGATCGGAGAGGAGAAGCCCGCGGATGGCCAGACGGTCTGAGTCCTCGGAGCGTCAGGAAAGACTCAGGGATACTCTGTTGGCTGTGTCCACTCCAAGGCTTCCAGCAGCAGGTGAGCGCTCAGTTTTGAGCTGCGCAGCAGAAAAGGGTGATAGAGAACCCTTGCACACAAAGGCCGGGTTTTTTGGGTCATTAAAGACCCTCCTAGCTGCGCACAACATTACGGTCAGTGAGCAAGAGATGGGTGCTTGGATAGGGGGACTAGCGAAGGGTGCGTGGTCCCAGCCATCAGCTATTGTGGTGCCAGCGCGCGCAAGCCCGGCCGAGGCGATAGGTACCATACGCGCGCCCGAGCCGGTAGGCGATCCTGTTGCAGTAGTGGGCAGTACCAATGCAGGGGTTACTGACGCAGCCATGAGACCTATAGTCTTGTGCTCGTTGGATAACTTAGGGGCACACCTTACCCAGGAGGTTAAGGAAAAGATCTGGAGGAGGGAGTTTGTAGAATTGTTCTCCCTTCTCCCCATGTCTAGGCAAATGTATATGGCCGAGAGGGGCCCCAGAGATGGGGACGAGCGGCGCAAATCTTTTGCCAGGTTACCTAGGACGTTCGATACTTGGCTGCAAGCATTCTCCATATGGGCCTGCGTGCTATGTGAGCGACAGCCCGAACAGAGTTCGGGATTATTCGTTTACATAGACGAAATTCGCAATGCCCACAAAGTCTATGGAGGTACAGCCTGTGGTAACTTGTCTTCCTTGCATGGTGGTTTATTTTCCTTTCGGGACCTCCTTGGGCAGGTCTAGGTGGGAGGGCTGTGAATCTTTACTTCCCTCCCACAATTGCTAAAGGAAGTCATGCATGGACAGGATGTGATGTAAATTACATCATCTCAACTAAGGATATATCCAGGCAGCAAACTGCTGTTGCTTCCTGTTTTTCTTCCTGGATGGTGTTGGTGCTGGTTGATGGTGATGGCGATGGTCTAACCGTGGGTAAGATCAAGCGTTTGGGGAAGGGAATTACTATATAGGTAGATAGATTTAAAAAGGGTTGTTGCTCCGTGGGTCTGGGCTGTGTGTTTGTGATACATTTATAGTATTGTGTTGTTGCCTTTTAATAAATACCTTTTAATGTAGACGAACCTTGTGTAATATTTATATATATTAATTTGGTGATACACCACATTTGGCGACCACGAATTTTAGACTTCTACAAAGGTTATTTATGAGGTAATATCACATTAATAGATAGTCAGATTTATTTTTTGGGGGAAGAGAAAAAAAAAAAAAAGTATTTTGTCTAATTATCCTCTGCATGGGAAATCAAGTGCTGATTGTGTGTGGAGTCTAGTTCGGCCTCCATTTTAATATACAAGCTTGGGCATAGGCCTCAATTATTATTTTTAATCCTTTATATCTTATTTTGCTACATAAAACAAAGATATCATACAGGTTGTTTTTGTGGGTTTCAAATATCTGAGTTGAGTTTTGTTGTGCTTTTGACTATCAGAGTACAGGCCTAGCCCTGCATTTGAATAAGGCTCCATGCGGCTTCTTTGTGTATTTGAAGGCTGATTTGATATCCTAGTTCGGCCTCCATTTTAATATACAAGCTTGGGCATAGGCCTCAATTATTATTTTTAATCCTTTATATCTTATTTTGCTACATAAAACAAAGATATCATACAGGTTGTTTTTGTGGGTTTCAAATATCTGAGTTGAGTTGTGTTGTGCTTTTGACTATCAGAGTACAGGCCTAGCCCTGCATTTGAATAAGGCTCCATGTGGCTTCTTTGTGTATTTGAAGGCTGATTTGATATCCTAGTTCGGCCTCCATTTTAATATACAAGCTTGGGCATAGGCCACAATTATTATTTTTAATCCTTTATATCTTATTTTGCTACATAAAACAAAGATATCATACAGGTTGTTTTTGTGGGTTTCAAATATCTGAGTTGAGTTTTGTTGTGCTTTTGACTATCATAGTACAGGCCTGGAGAAAAATAAATAAATAAACCATTTTAAATCTTATATATATATATATATATATTATTTCAGGCTTGCATTTTAATACACTATAGGCTTTCATACCTTATACCTTTTGGGTGTCTTGCATATCCTAGTTCAGGTATACCTGGCCTACTGAATAGTCATCAACTATTGTTGGCTACTCAGAAGCATGCTACTTTAGTCGCAAATTGATTTGGATTCTTACTTGGGTGAGTAAAAGAGTAGGAATGTCTTTTCAAGGGGCCAAATACTTTCCCACAGAAGTACTTGAGTACTTTAGGAAACATATTCAAAAACATGATGGTCCATATGAGCTTCCAGAGCCAGCAAACCCAGACAGTGAAAAAGAGAAGAGATTAATGGATGTTCTAACACAAATTGTAAATAACAAAAAGTATAGAACAAAGAAGAGGAAAAGTTTGGTCACACAAGCTGTTGTAGCCACAATAGGAGGCCTAATAGACTTAGTTGTAGAATTACGGCAGCATAATTTGGAAACAACAAATAAAATGGAGGAAGCAATGGACAAAAGGGATTGTTTAAAAATTGCAGCTTTGAGAACAACTACAATTGTGGGGGAACTAGAAAGGGAGTTAAGGGAAATAGAAGAGCAGAGGGATGCTTATGGAGTAAAAATAACAGAACTTCAAAACATAATAATGGACTATAAAAATAAAACAAAGTTAGAAGGGATAAAAGGAGTCAGAGACATTGCCAAAATATATCCAGATCTGGATATGTTCGTGGTACAAAATAAAGAACCAGTGCCGAAAATGAACCAAGATAGAAAAGATTTCTTATGTTATTCTGTTCCACAAGTAGATAACATACCACAAGCACCAGTTATTGTTTCAGAATTATTTAATGCAAGGCAAACACCTACAGGATTTTCTATGCAGACTCGACCAATGTCTATGGCAGATAAAGACAATTTCCAGAAATGGTGGGGAAGTATGCCAACTAACAACTTTAATACGTTTACACATTGGTTTATGAGGGGAGCAGATAGAGCTAAAAAAGGAGGTCTTAACTTAGAGGAATGGACAGAACTGTTAGAATACGCTATGGGTCCTTTGGCTAGTAGACTATTGGGATTTAATAACAGTGTGTCTGATCAGGCAGGAAGAATTGCTGCAACTAATTTCTATCTACTTAGCATAGAGAAAGAAATAGCAAATATTACCATGAGGCCAACAGATGGTCCTAGAGAGGTAGCTCAAAGGATATTTTTTTAGTATACTCTACGACAACCTCAACAGCCTCTAGTGCTGGGCTCACCAGAACATATAGCAAAAGTAATGGAAGCCCTTCCCCGGGAGTGTCAAGAATTTGTCAGGCTTTTTGATCCAACACCAACAGACTTGGAAATGGTACTAACTAGAGCTGATAAGTGGTGGATCAAGCATCCTTTCACAGAAAAGGCCTGCTCTGTTTCAGCTGTAAGAACATTTAAGGTCGAGTCTGGTAGAGATATAGATGGTAAATGGAGAAACCAGACGTGGGATGTACCCCAGAACAAGAAGGATGATCAAAACTGGAGACCAAAACAGAACTTTGACAAAAGATGGAGAGATCCACCTAGGGACTATAGGAATAGGGATGGCAGCAACTGGAGGGCTAATCAGGAGGGAGAGAGAAACGGTAACATGGGCTATTGGGAACTCAGGAGACAGACGGATAGGATAGAAGAGGAAAATCACATACTTAAAAACAAGGTAGCTGAGTCAGAGAGGAAATTGAAGGAAAGTGAGGCAAAGATGCAATATAGTGGTATAAAAGAGGGACAGAGTAGAAGTGAGTCACAATGACAAATCCCAACCCCTGCGCCTCAGCGTCTCATTCACTCAGCTAATTTAACCATGGATGAGGCAGGTCGGCCGACCATTTATACAGTCATCGCAGGGGTAGGGAAAAATATGTTGGTAGATACAGGAGCAGCAGTTACAATGACCAACAGGGTCAAAAATGGGGATTCGTCAGTAAGTATTATGGGAGTTACTGGGAATCCACAGGAGGTTAGAGCAGGTCCAATTGATGTAGCAGTTGGAGAAAAAACAATACAAGTAGAAGCAATAGTGGGTTGGCCAGAGGAAATATTGGGAATAGAAGCTTTAAAAAAAGGAAATTTCATTGTAGATCTTGCCAATTTTTGTTTGTGGAAGACAGAAAAGGTGAATCAGGTAAGTACAGAGTTGACGAAAGGGGTTGTGCTCCCAATGGCATTTATTGTCTCTCCGATAAAAAGTCTGGAAAAAGACAAACTGAAACTAGACGGACAACCAGAATGGCTGCAGAAGCTAATCCAAGACATACCTGTTTGGGCAATTACCGAGATGATAGAAATGCTGGAGAGACGTGGAATAATTAAATCTGGAAATGGGTATGCATGTAACTCACCATGTTGGCCTGTGAGAAAAACTGTGTTAAAAGGGAATGGAGATGAAAAAGCAGCCTCATCATGGAGACTTACCATTGATTACAGGGCCGTGAACAAACTTGCAAAAAGAATGGCCCCTGTTGTTTTTGTTATGTATATGTTTCTAATGATGGAATCTAGTGTTCCCACAGAGCAAGGCCGTATAAGAATGAAGATGCGTGTCAACAGAAGATTGTGGTGGATCCTTGTTACAGGATGGATAAGTATAAGCTGTATCACAGTAGGAATGGGGAGACAGGCAATAAGGCCAGAAGATACCACAAATAAGGGAGAGAGTTTGAAAAGATTGGAGTTACATTATGTTCAAGCAGATAGATTTATTTGGCCCAGGGAATTGGAAGTAAAAGAGGGTGGAGGGTTACAAGTAAACATTATTTTTGCCACATAATAGTACCAGGGGATTAGCTCTTAGAGCTCCAATAAAAAGTATAGAGGGACATAACTGGGAATGGGTTATAAGATATGGACAGATAATGAACACAGGAAACTTTAAAGGAAGGACTAAAATAACAACAAAGGTACAAGGGAGGTTTACAAATACTACAGTAGTAGTGAGTAACTTAACATTAGAAGAAGGTGGAGAATGGGACGCTGCAGTTATAGCTGCCCAGTCTGACCTAGAGGAATTCTGCAATTTTGATACTGGAAAGGGGTGTGTTCTAACAATAGATGAAGTATTTGTCTCTGTAAAGGAGCTGCAACGTTGTAAAGATCAGAAGAAGGTACCATGGCCAATAGGCGGATTGGTGGTACCAACACATGAAACAGTTGTGCAAGGGGTTGGGTGGACTTACTACCCAATAATTCTAAATTTTTATGATTTTTCTATTCCTCCAAAGTGCCCGGAATCACAGCGGCAGTGGTTTAAGCAAAGTATACAAGAGACCATCATTGAGTGGACCGGAGCAGGGAGTCGAGAAAAACGGGACACACTTGCAGCCCTTTTAGGAGGAGTCGGAACTGGATTGGGAGTATGGAATTCAGCAGACATCATTGGACTGAACAGCAGGTTAAACTCCCTTACTGATGGCATGGGACATGCTATGAAAACAGGTGGAGTAGCTGACTACCTTATAGTGAGTAGACTGACAGACAATGTTGATGACATACACACCATTGCCAACAACCTGCATCTAGTTGAGGAAAATATTGCTTCCATTGCTAACAGCACTAAGAATGAAATAGTGGGAACTGCCATTTTCTGTTCTATGATTGGAGGAAAGCTGTTGGCAGATTTAAAGGAAACTATTAAAGACATCCAGGAAAACAAGTGGGCAAGACAAATCAATGCAACAAGGATTATCACGTCATTGAAAAGAAAAGGAGTGGACATCACTGAGGACAATCTTAAATACAGCTATATTGAAGGCCCAGATCAATGGATGCCACATGGACTACAATCTGGGACAATAGGACCAATCCTGGCAATTCCCCGTTGGGAGGGGCAGACAGAGCAACTGAACTTTATACATAGCATTGGCACGTTAAGTGATGGAATCTACAAGCAACACTTCCCATCAAAAAGACTGGCCACTATTACAGGATTGGAGATGGATGAAAGCTGTTGCAGGAAATCTTAACACCGATGGCTGTGCAGTTGTGTTTGGGAGAAAGGAGCTGAGGAGGATGGCTGGGTGCAGTTGATAAAAGAAAACCTAGTGCAAGAGGTGATCCGCATAGGGGACATTGCATGCTTTATCGGCCACTCTGAATATAGGACAGTTGATGAAATATGTTTGGTGGAAGAAGGGTCTTGTATCATGGTAACCACTACTATACATGTAGGAACTCATACACTATTTCCATCAAGAAACCTTACCACTGAAATGATCAATTTTACTGTAAATGCAGATTGGACAAATTTGACAATGAAGCTTTTTACCTTGGAACTTCATGAGTCAGAGACACATCCAGTCCTACGAACACTGTCGCTGGTACTCATGTTCATTCAAGTATTAACGACAATTATAATAATATACTTTTGTGTGGCAATGAAACAAATGAGGAAGAAACTTGCAAGGAGGATATATAATAACGTGTCTTTTTCCTCTTCTTTCTCTCTCTCATACATTCTTCAATAAAGTTTTACATTGCACATACATAAACATTTATCACACTCTCACCTAAATTCTATAAGTTCTGTTTTTGTGTAATATGTGGATTGACAGCCATAGGAAAGTACAGGAGAACTTATGTCGCTGAGGGAACTATTCCGGAGGGACGGTGGGTTGAATTTCTCCTGTATATCAGGTTTTTGCTCCCACTAGGTTCTCCTGTACTAGAGGGATAACTAGAAAACTGAGCAACATAGAAAAAGAAAAAGTGAGGGAATGTGGTAACTTGTCTTCCTTGCATGGTGGTTTATTTTCCTTTCGGGACCTCCTTGGGCAGGTCTAGGTGGGAGGGCTGTGAATCTTTACTTCCCTCCCACAATTGCTAAAGGAAGTCATGCATGGACAGGATGTGATGTAAATTACATCATCTCAACTAAGGATATATCCAGGCAGGAAACTGCTGTTGCTTCCTGTTTTTCTTCCTGAATGGTGTTGGTGCTGGTTGATGGTGATGGCGATGGTCTAACCGTGGGTAAGATCAAGCGTTTGGGGAAGGGAATTACTATATAGGTAGATAGATTTAAAAAGGGTTGTTGCTCCGTGGGTCTGGGCTGTGTGTTTGTGATACATTTATAGTATTGTGTTGTTGCCTTTTAATAAATACCTTTTAATGTAGACGAACCTTGTGTAATATTTATATATATTAATGGTGGCGGTACGACAAGGAATTCCGCCAATACTTGGCCTCAAGGCCAACCATGGCGTTCAGTGACAAAGCGGTGGCATATTGGTTAAACATTATGACACCCATGAGAGTACGACGCCCTTTCGGAGCGGGGCTGGTGGAGCTAAAGGCCCACCCACGCCCCAGGAACAGGTCCCAAGACCTGCTTCGCATATAACGAAGGGGTCTGTAGATGGGCCCCGAACTGCAGGTTTAAACACGCATGTTCAAACTGCGGGGGTGAGCACCCCCTGTCTAGATGCTGTAGACCAAAAGATGGAGGTAGGGGCGGGGAACCTCTTGCAAAAGGGCAGGACGCCCATACGCCTCCCCGCCCCTCGGGGGGACTGCAATTAGTGGATACCTGCCTGAGGGAAGGCACGGTAGTAATTTGGTTGCGGAGGTCAAAGACCGACCAAGTGGGAAAAGGAAGAGAAGTGGTTCTGCATCAGGTTGGCACGGAGTGTTGCCCATATGCATGTGTATAGGAGTACTTCACGCAGCGACCGGCGGGATGGTGTTCGCTGCTGGTACATGCCGATGGAACGGCACTGTCACAGTACCAATTCAAAAGAGTTTTAAAAAGCGCACTGCAGCGGCTCGGTTTTAAGCAGTCAGAGTTCGGAACACACTCTTTCTGCATTGGGGCTGCCACGGAGGCAGCCAGGCTGGGTTTGCCCGCCGCGGCAGTAAAGCACATCGGTAGATGGGATTCGGAACGTTTTCGGTCCTATGTAAGGCCGAGTGCAGTGGTGTAATGGTGTTGCTTTCTACTTTCAGGAGAACAGAAGCAACTGTGGATTGTGGGCCATTCATACGTGTACTGGGCCCACAGGTTAGCTGCAGTTACCGAAGAAAAGGCACAACTGGGCTTTCCTGTTATGGACTTGCGCGTACGGTGGTGTGGCATTCGGGGTCTGCGATGGGCGCAATTAAACGGGCTTTTGGATACATACGCGCAGCGTTACGGTCAGCCCAGTGTGATACTAATCCATGCCGGCGGGAACGATTTAGGGACGGTGCCCATGAGACGGATGTTCAAAGTCATGAGAAGAGACGTTGAGAAGTGGGTAAAAAAGTTCCCAGGCACGTTCCTTATCTGGTCGGAAATGATTAAGAGAAGATCTTGGCGTAACGCGCGTGACCCAGTATGTCTGGACAAGGCTAGACAGAAGATCAACCAGCAGATTGCGAGTTTTGTTAGAAAATTGGGTTTTGTTGCAATCCGTTACAAGGAGTTCGAACCGGTCGGTGCCGACGATTTTTTTGCAAAAGATAAGGTTCACCTTACGGAAATGGGATTAGAATTGATGATGTTGGAGTTTAGGGAGAGCGTTTTACGGGCTTTGGCTTTGATGTCCAGCAGGGGGGATCACAGCCTCGGGAGGCGTCCCTCGCGTGCTCCGTGGCGGGAGGTGAGTTGCCCGGCCCACTGGCCTAAGTGGGCAGTGGCCCCACCTCACTGGGCGTGCTTAAAGATAAGCATTGGGGCTTTGGGCAGGGCTCAAAGCGTGAGGTCACTGTTCGTGGCCGGGCTCCTCCCCCGGGAAGAAAGGACTAAAATAGTTCATATAAATAAGTTATAGTTTGTTGTTTACAATTTTTATAATAAAGCTGTGGCCCGTTGTTTCTCCCAACTTCAGTTGTCGTGTCTGTTATTTATTACCTAGCCTAAATGGATCATGCATGGGTCATGTAGGACGCGGAGGCTGCACAGGCTCCCTGGGTCAGCCCGTAGCGTTGCCTGACCCAGCGGAGCCTGTGAGGCATGTTAGCCAATCAGCTGCGTCGGGGGGCGTGTCGGGAAGCCTGTTTTCGCGCCGTTCAGTGCAGCGCGGTCTCCCGACTGAAATCCAACCCACCCACCCTGTAATTTGTTGTTAAAAATGTAAAATGGAGTATTCTTTAAAAAAAAACTAAAAAAAAACATTTTGTTCTAAAGAATTTTGGAGAAGTGGCTATTGAATGTTGTTTATTGTTAATTTATGACTTGGCGGGAGGTGAGTTGCCCACCTCACAGGGCGTGCTTAAAGATAAGCATTGGGGCTTTGGGCAGGGCTCAAAGCGTGAGGTCACTGTTCGTGGCTGGGCTCCTCCCCCCGGAAGAAAGGACTAAAATAGTTCATATAAATAAGTTATAGTTTGTTGTTTACAATTGTTATAATAAAGCTGTGGCCCGTTGTTTCTCCCAACTTCAGTTGTCGTGTCTGTTATTTATTACCTAGCCTAAATGGATCATGCATGGGTCAAGTATATATTGCTGGCATTTTAGAAGAAGCTGTTTTATGAAGTACTTTATTATTAAGCATATTTAAGTATCTAAATATTGTATATAAATTTATATGTGAGTATTTAAAGGACCACTATGGCAATATACTTAAAATATATATTATCATAAAAAACGAATATATAAAAGAACAATATATAAAATGCAAATATATAAAATATATATAAAATGAATTACACTTGCAAATATTAACAAATGAAATATGGAAAATAAAATGATACAGCCCTTACTATAATATATTTTTATATGTAATTATACTTCTGTGGAATCTACCATTTTGGATTCTGCTGATAAACTTCCTGAGATGGAAAGAGACTTTGAATACCCAGAAAGTTTCTATGCATGTAGTGGGAATGTGACAATTTACAAGTGCCACTGCATTCATTAGATGAAATTAAATACTCATCTTCCTACATCTTCCTGAGAATGTAACATGCAGGATTAGGTGATAAAAAATAAAGGATCCCTGTGATAATTAATAATTGAGTTTAAAAGATACAATTGTAAAAGTTGTGTTTATTTTATTTTTTCTAAACAAAATGCTTCATATCAAGTTTAATTATGCATGGAACAATATAGGAAAAATTAACCACAGTGGTCTTTCAATTAATGTTTACATTACATTCCTGCTCATATGTATTCTCAGATTTACTAGTTTGTCTGATGTCTAGGGGTATTTAAGGTAGTGTAATAATATGTTTTCCTTTTTAAACTATTAGTATAACCTAACTTTTTGCTGTCTCACCCTGACATCTTTGTAGACATTACTGCTTGTCTGGAGCTGCTTATCAATGTCTGCACCAGGCATCATCTGGAAGTTAGTCTTTACCAGGGGGAGCTATTTCGAGTAACAGGAACATGACTGGAACATGCTCAGTTGATGTCACTGTTGATATGTGAGCATGTACATGAGATAACATTATCATTAAACAGCAGGTTGACATTGCACATTAGCAAGATATGTTCTTTGTCCACCACAATAACCTGAATAACAGCACTAAGCAATTCTTAATAAATTATAAACAAAACTAAGTATCAAGGGTTGAAATGGGAAGAGAAATTACTGTCCTTATTGCTCTACTATCAGAGCAGACAATCCTTCTCATGCAAAAATATATGGGGGCTCTATCGGAAATTGCCAGTGCAGATATTCTTCTGTCTAATATAAAACAGCTTCAGTTTACGCAACCCCTGTACCCAGACCTGGGCTCATTTGCTTGTCGCCCATAAATCCTTACACTGTACCTCACTCTACACACAAATGTATATAATTAGGCAATCCCACCATGCAACCTTTGATTAGTGATGTTTTCAGCACACAAAAAAAAAATCAAGTTAATAGAGATAAAGTAATGAGGAATGAGTGGCTATGGTGAAATAAATGTACACCTGTCTCTAGTCTCCGCCTTTCCCTTTTAGAGGGAGGCATACATGCTCCAACTCTGAGTATGTGGAGATTCCGTCAACTAAAACATAATACAAAGGAGCTCATTGGCTCTCTGACTTTACTTATAGTACATGTATTGTATATGTAGCTCTGTTAAAGGTATATGAAAGTGAGCAGGATATTAATGCATCTGATTGAGGAGAATGTATAGTGTTTGAAAAAAATTGTTTGCATGGAAAAATTCCAAAGTAAACCGTTAAACCGTTAGCCTGAAGTTTGCTGAATTTCTTGCATTTGCAAAGAGTTTTCTCTCAATGTTGATACCCTCTGAAATTCCCAGGGATAATTAGCATAACTTATACAATGTTTCTTTTTGGTCTGGGGATTTTGCAGACATGCTCAGTTAGCACCTGTTGTCTGCCCTACTGTGGGAAGACACATGATTTCAGACACTTTCCTTTCCTTTAGCCAATCAGCATGCGCATGTGCTGCATATTGGATATCTCATTAAAAATTGAGATATCCAATCTGCAAATCTCAGTTGCTGGGGGTGTCTGCATCACACTGAGCACATTTCTTTCTTTTCTGCAAAAAATGTTTGCATTTTTTTATGCAAACATATTTTGCTAGGTGGATTATGATGCATTCTACAGAATGCATTCATAACCCACCTCACTTTATTATACTTTTAAGTTAGATGTCTCATATTTTTGAATATATGGCGTGACGACCTACTACATCTGTTGGGCTTGATAAGCACCTAGTTCAAACCTACCCAGTTGGACCATCTGGTTCTTTGTATATCTCTGATAGCAGGAATAGATCAGAGGAAACAATATAGTCACCCAGTCAATGTTACTGATTGTAACAAGGTCCAATGTAGGTTCAGCATTAATAATTCCAATTATTTTTTATTATTATCGTTTATTTGTAACGTGCCAGCATATTCCGTAGCAATATACATAAGTTAAGTTCCAGACAAAGACAAATTAAAAATGAACACTTCGCAAAGGATCGAGGGCCCTGTCTTTGAACTTGGAATCCAGTGTCCATAGTTCCTTGCAGGATTGAAACTTGCAGACTAACAATATGGATCGTTATTTCCTCAAAATGAAACACATACATGAATTATGTAGTTCAAACTGACAACTAGATTATTGATGGTGGTCCAGCATATTTATGCAGTCATGTTCACTCATCAACACAATTCCACCAATCCCCTCCAGCCCCACCCCAACACATGGGGAGGCCTGTCCATCAAGTGATGTCACTCTGCCGATCACCCCTTTGGTCATGTTGCTCGACTGAACACCCACACTAATTGGCCCTTTGATCCAGGCTTTCCAGGGGGTATCCAATCAGATCGGGAGTGGAGACACTCTGTCTGCTGGTGTACGTGACCCTCCATATGGCCCAGTACTTTTAGATGCATGTCCCTTATGTTGTTTAGAACAATAACAGTTAGTCCCAGCTTGCTTAAACATTCACACCTTTTTGTCTAGTGTCCCTTGGTGATGGCCAGCTCTTCCCCCAATGTACTGGATCCCATACAACCAAGCACCTCGAAACTGGTGACCACTCTTCCCCAGGGACCCTGGTAATACACTGTATTAAACTCCCTGGGGAAAATACAACATTTCAATATCAAACATAATACTAATGTAGCTGTCAAAGATTTAATGTTCTGGCTGGGAGGACAGCGTCAGAGGAGAGAGAGAGGAAAGAAAGAATATAAAATAATCCATGTAAATCCAGGGCCCCCAATAGTATAGGGGCACTTAAAATTATTTTCTGGCAAACTACAGTTGGTGGAAGAACAACATGCATGGAACTGATTGTACAAAGTATGTTTTGATGCTGTGATTTAATTCTAACAACAAATATAAATATTTACTCTCATAATACGGTCATACATTTTAAGAATATAATAATGCTTTGGGGCCCAACTATACATGTTTTGTCTTATAGACAAAATCAAAAGAGAACAGGGTTGTTTCACAGGAGGCTGTAGAATAGTGAATGGTTACAAGGGAGTATTGGGTGGTTAAGTAAAACATATGTGGTTGCTACTGCTCTAGCATAGTATGACTATATAGTAAATAATTCCAGGCAGAATCTGACAAGATTGTAGAGTGAAATACTACAGGTCTAAAATTATAATATGTGAAACAAAGCACCCTTCTTGCTATTGCCTAAGGATTCATAACCAAATATTATGTATATTTATGAACTGGTGTTTCCATTTGTACAGCCCACAACAGAATGTTAATGCTATTTTTATACCAATAACTATGAAAGAGAATTATATTTGCAAAAGCGATTACAAAATAATGAAGTATTCCTCTTTTTTGTTTTATTGGATGGTAGAAATATTGAGTTTATTTTGGCTCCATACAGCCCAGACAAGCAAAAAATAAAAAGTTAAATATGTGCTTTGTTTATAGGGTTAGTCCAAGAAAGCAAAGTTTATATCCTAAAGTTTAAAACGATTAGAAGACAAAGTATGGATATCTGGACCTTGTACTACATTTTGGAATTGCTGCTCTTTTGAGGCGAATGCCAAATGTAAAATAGTTGACCAAAATTTCTGGATTATTCATCCTGCAACAACAAGAACAGCTTTGTTTAGTAACCCCAGGATAGGATCCATATGGATTTTTTTAAATGGATATTCACTATCACAGGAAGATCAGGGTCAAGGCAAGTAGAAGACATGGTCAGTTAGGGTTATGTTTCTACCATTTAGTTTGGCATAATATACAGGCATAGGACAAATAAAAGTGGATCACCTAAACATTATGAGCCCCATTAAATTCCAAGCGCGCAATGGCCGGCTTATAGCCTGTATGTCTTCAGACTTGAAATCTGGCGGAGTTACAGAGCAATTAAAGGAACAAGGCCGCAACCAAAGGGCCGGAGCCACAAGCCCATAAACCCTTCACGCACCTGCAAGCTGTCAGTGGGCTGGAATAGATGCGGTCTGTTGTTATAACCCAATCCCATAATTATGGAGTGCGACACAGGCTACAGAGCCAATGAAAAGTGGGATCCTGGAAAATGATTGATATGGGGGATAATAAAGCTGTGTTCCACATTCCCATGCCTTGACTGTATTGTAGATTCTTCCGAAGTAGCATGCAGTTCTCGGAGCTGGAGGTTGGATAGAGAGAGAGAGAGAGAGAGAGAGAGAGAGAGTAGGGGATATTGGAGTGCAGTTTCTTACAGTTATATTCTTTTCTATTATCAGTAAGACTATTTTACACATTAATTTTGATTACACATATATACTGATTACACATAATACAAATACACATAGATTAAATAACACACATAGATACACTTACAGTCAGGTCAACACATAAAAAAAAAAAAAAAACACATTATCGCAATAAACGACAAAGCCCTTCACTGTGCGCCTCACAAGGAGCGCCAACGGTGCTCATAGGACACAAACTACCTTGCAATAAGCGCAAAAAGGAGATCAGCACAGACCTTACAATGAGAGCAAAAGTGCCTCTCATAACAAAAAGTACACCAATCGAGAGGCCAAAAGCGTTCAGCGCGAGGCTCGCAATAATTCCCGAAGGAGCTCAGACGACCAAAACACTTAGGGCCTTGCAGGGGTTCCGTTATCTTGCAATTCAATTATACGGCCCCGCAAGGATCTCCCCTTAAGGCCGGCCGTATATCTTGCAACCGGCCGTAAGCTCAGAAAACTTTAAACGAAAAAATAAATTCAAGACGGCACTGTACAGCTCTGTAAATGCTAGGGATCATATTGGGGGACATGAGGATTAATAGCAACCCCCTCTCAAGCTTGCACATCAGCCCAAATCCGAGTTTACATTAACTGTTTATTTTCCGGCCGCAGCGTGGGCTGGTCTGAGGTGCTCCAAGCACTCTGGACTTTTTCCATGGATTTTTGACATAAATTAAAAAATAATTTATTTACGGATTTGAGTGTAGGGGAATGTTGTGCTATTTTTGCTAACACCTACAATCACTTTATAGTCTCCTCAGAGTGCAGGATGGCTTTATTTCGGCTTTATAATGTGCTTAATTGGTGCTAGCGGGACCTTTTTCCTGCAAGTAAGCTGCGGCTCGGTTTTAGCCTTGCAGAGAGGGTTCCCGGAGCAATTGAATAGCAACCGGGATTTTCTTGCGGCCGAAACTCTTGCGGCCGTTTTAGATCAAAGGCTTTCCTCCGGCGCGATCGGCCACAAGGGATAGCAAGGCGCCGGCCGCAAGCCTGCCCGAATCCCCGGCCGGAGGGGAATAGAATAGCCGAATAGCTTGGGGCCGGTCCTTGCGGCCCCGCATCTCCTACGGACGATAATAGAATGAGGCCCTTACTGTTTGTGGCAAACAGCATTACCTGCCTTACAATTTTATTGCCCCGTCAATTTTTGACTGGCAAGTCGCTAGTAATAATAATAATAATAGTAATAATATCATAAGATATCATGTAATAATATACATCACATATAATAGTTGTCAAACTGCGATTTGTTGTCACACATGAGAGCCTCGTGAAGCGAGGCGAGTCGTTGAGGCATTGAAGCCTTCCGAGCTCGCAGGACTTAGGCAATGAGTGCTGAAGGTGCTCATTGCCTTGCGAGCCTCGCAAAGCGAGGCAAGCAGTTGAGGCCTTCCGAGTTCGCAGGCGAGCAGTTGAGCTATTGAAGAATGCGGGACTTAGGCTGAAATGAGCACTTAAGCATCTGCGCAGCACTTAGGCTGCAATGAGTGTCGAAGGCGCTCATTGCAGCCAGCGGCGCTGCCACACATGCAAGCTTGGGGAAAAAAATATGACCTTGGAAAAGTACAAATATAAACGCTGACCCGCAGAAATCGAAAAATAATAAAAAAAATGAATAAAAACACATTCACACACAGCACAGGGGGAGAGCCAGGAAGCCTAGGAGTGAGGATGCAAATGATTTTGAGCCTTATTTGACGTGTTTCGCCACTCGAAAATCGGCTAAGCGAGAAAAAAATGGCGGATGAAAAATATAAAAAAATCTGAAACTGGATGAAAATGAGGTTGAGCAAAGGCAAGCACGCGGGACTTAGAAAATACTGGACGGCAGAGACGGTAACACTTACACAAACAACGCCAGTGACGTGGGACTTTGAAAACAAAACAAACACCAGTCAGCGTGCGACACACAAACATTCAGCACACACACAGAGGAGAAACACACAGGGAAGGGACAGGGGGAGATGCTGGAAAGAGACACATGGCATTCCCAAGCACAAAACTTGCACATTAATGAACCCTGCATTGAGCGGGCCATACAGTAGGCGCCAAAGGCACTCATTGCGAGCCACGCAATGAGTTCCAAAGGTGCTTAGAAAAGCAAAAGCCTCACATTGTGTGGCAAACAGCTTTTATTGCCGTCGGGCAAGTCGCTAGTCATATATATTAATAAAGGGTTGATACACATGCAAAGTCCAATTTGTAATACTGTGGAGTATCAAGATTCCCCTGAAGGCCTGATAAGAATATGACAGGTGATAGTGTGAATTGATTGATAGCAAAACACTTGGGCCCTCATTCAATTGCGATTTGGCCAATTGAATAGGGCTCTAAATAAGCACATTACATATTTTTTTTTAAAGAAGTTTTTAGTTAGTGAATACCTTGTTTTTGGATAGATGTTTACTAACTAAAAATTTATTTAAAAAAAATATGTTATGTGCTTATTTAGAGCCCTATTAAATTGGCCAAATTGCAATTGAATGAGGGCCCTGGTATCTCACTAGATGATAATGGGTATACATCTTGTCACATGGCCACCAGCAATGGAGTGGGACTTTCCAAGATGGGCGTAGCAGAGATAATCCCTGATGGAGGTGAGTTGGGTGTTGCTCTACGTGCCTCTGCACAGCCTCCATGTGTGTTTGTGGCCCTTCCTGATAGGTTAGAGTAGATTAGTGTGGTGTATGTTCCCTTGCACCCCTTCTGGATTACTGCCTTGTGGGGGTGAAGGAGCTTGTGTACCTCAATGAAGCTGTGAACTATACCTTGTAGGGTCACTCTAGGTGGGCAGATCATAGCTGAGAGGTCAGACAAATCATACTCCACTGGAGAAGGAACTGAAAACTCACTCCAGTATCTTTGGCATGCAAAAGCGCAGGGAGAGACATACCTAAATTTGCTGAAGTCCATAGGGTCATAGAGAGTCAGACACAATTGAAGGACTGAACAGCAAATAAAACAAATGTCCCCTGGTGATATATGTGATGTGGTGGTGTCATTTGGCCACTATTTCTTTTCCCAATGTAGATGTGATGAGTGAGATGTATTTGAAATTGTACTTATATTTCTGGGTCCACAGCCTCTGTATGTGAGAGATGGTTAATATGGCAGGCAGTTTCATGTTTTTGTGTTGCAATTTAATCAGGTATTGTGTCTTTTATTGCTTCATGCTCAATAAGAAGCACATTAAGGTCCTGGAGTGGCCTAGACAGTCTCCAGACCTTAATCCCATAGAAAATCTGTGAAGGGAGCTGAAGGTTTGAGTTGCCAAACATCAGCCTTGAAACCTTAATGACTTGGAGAGGATCTACAAAGAGGTGTGGGACAAAATCCCTCCTGAGATGTGTGCAAACCTGGTGGTCAACTACAAGAAACATCTGACCTCTGTGATTGCCAACAGGGGTTTTGCCACCAAGTCGAAGGGGTCAAATACTTATTTCTCTCACTGACCTGCAAATCAATTTATAACTTTTTTGACTTTCATTTATGTTGATTTTGTTTGTTATTCTGTCTCTCGCTGTCTCTCTCACCTACCATTAAAATTATAGACTGGTCATTTTTTGACAGCGGACAAACGTTTAAAATCAGCAGGGGATCAAATAACCCCCCCCCCCCCCCCACACACACACACACACACACACTGTATATTGTCTTTTACAGTGTTAAGAACTTGTCTGTAAACCCTTTGTGGGTCCTATTTGGAGGCCGTCATTTTTTCAGCTCCTATTCCCATTTACGGATTTGAACCCCAGTGTGCCCTTGGGGATTTATATCAATTTAATAGCGATTTGCAGTAGTAACATTTACGGGCTTGACACATAAAAGGCTTAGCTGAGATGGAGTTCAGATTTTCACGTCCCGTAGGGTTTTCCCCCTGTAACGTGAAGATCATTTGTGGGTAGCTAAAAGTGGCCAATTTAATAGCCGTAACTCATGCAGGCTTCATTACGGGCTACAATTTCTAAAATCATAGCAATTTAATGGGGCTCTATGTAGCAAACTGGCAGACAAGTATGTAAGAACTACTGAAGTCTCATATTTATAGAAACACACTTGTTTCAATAGTTTTTATTGCCACAATCAAGAACTGTTATAAATAAACGTTAAGTATTTAAAATCTTTCTTGCTGTTTTGTGACAGTCCTTCCAATATTTCCATTTTCGTTTCATAATTAGAGAAACATATAACATAAGAAACTTGGGTAAAAACAAAAACAAAAGAGGGGAAGGGGATAATATATTTGAGTGAATCAAATTAGTTTATACTGTTAGGAATATCAAGTTTAGGCTTAGATATTAATGTCTTGTATTTTTTACATATTGCTTACCTGTCCAGCTCCAGCTTACATATTGCTTACCTGTCCAGCTCCCTGTCCAGCTTCGAGGCCAACCAGCTTCTGTGAAATGGGCTATTTGTTAGTGAAAGTGAATGGAAATTGTATACGTGGAGTTAAGCCAAGCATTCCATATTTCCAAAAATGTGGAGTAGGGGTTTGAGGTTATGTGAGTCAGTCTTTCGTTTTTCATTATGATATTCAATTTGTTAACAATTTCTTAAAGATTAAGGGCAGTGGTTACATAACACATTTGGAAGAAATAGGATTGATAATTGGCAAATAGTTTTTTCACAGTAAAAAGAAATAAGAATAAATAAAGAAATAAAGAAAAGCAATCATTGTTGTTTTAAATACCATATGCAAGTGAGGTGTGGTGTGATGTGTATTTCCTGTTGGCAGGTCACCTTCAATGAAAATAAGATTTCAATTAATTATAACAAAATTTCTTGAACCATGGAATGTAAGTTTACAGAAGGAGCCTTATATGTCCCCTCCCAGGTGACAAACAAGGTTAACAAAGTCAAAAGCAAGAAATATGAGCTTTGGAAAACAAAATCCAACATTTAAAAATACTTATTTTGTCACTCTCTGCAAGTCTAAATGAACTCTTCAAGGTTACAGTGGTTCTGGATAGCTTGCTCAGACTGGTATTAAGATCATTACTAACATGTGCTTGGCAAGGCAAATGGAAAATAATATTATAACATTTCCTGATATTTAGAAACACACTGTAAAAGCACTATAGCATAGAGACACACAAATGAATGTCAAATGTGTTCCCTTTTAGTTTAACAGTTTTTCCTACTTAAAATGAATATTTTCCTCTTCTTCCATAGCTTAGGATTTTTATAATTTTCTTCACTGTATCCTTTCACACTTTCCTTAGTGCAACATTTGATTCATTCACTTAGTAAATAACCAATCCTTTAATGTGTGGGTGTTTATCATGGATGTTAATAAATTAGAAATTATCCAAATGATCTCAAATAAGTCATGGTCTTAAGGACAAAACATATAAATATATACTTCATGGCCTTAATTGTTTAAATAACAGAATGGAAAGCAGAATATGAAATATGTTTCAGAAAAAGGGAATACAAGAACAAGATATCATAATTATAAATTCTAAGCAGGTAAATTTAAGTGGATTACTTAATTAAAAAGGGTAACAAAAGGGGGACAGGATACATTCCTCCCAACTGTGCCTCATTTGAAAGAATAGTCACGCTTTTACTAGAAAATACCCCTGTCCTTTAACCCTCCCAAATATCACTCTTTTGAAGGAAAGATCATGACCATGTCCCATTTTCTCTGGTTCCACCTGTGAACGGACCTGTGGAATCGTTGCCCGGGGGCGCCTCAGATGTAAATCTGGCCCCGAGTATATCTTCGATCTCTTTTTAGTTCTTTGAAGGATTAGAAAACTAAAAAAATAATGTCTTCATTTTTTTCTATTATTACAAAAGTAAATGGAAGAATTCTAATAATATCCACCAAAAATGCCACATTGTTCCCTTCCTAAAAATGTTAACTTGTTTCAAACACTAAAATGATAAAACTAAAGAATACTGTTTCTTATGAATATTACAATTGCTGATAGTGAATTTCTGTGATTCATGAGATTCAAGTTTTTTTACAGATTATTATAAATTAAAAATATAAACTAAAGATTAAATATCTAAACTATCAAATTTTTTAAAGTATGTCTGTGGTATATGTTCAAAGAATGATATGAAGTGTGTAATGATATGAAGTGTGTATGTACACAGTAATCTCTTCTTTTACTATGATTCCAAAAATTACACAGGAAGTTGTTTTATTACTCTCACTTTTGATAAACACCTACCTGACTGTGATGAATATTGCCCTGAATATAGCTGCACAAAACATGCAGAAATTTGACGTGACTAGAGGAAGGTACTAAAGATTCATAAGTCTGCAAAATATTAATATTTTCCAAATTCCCCTTACCCGGTCACATCTGTCAGGCAAGAAACGCATACAGCCTTATTAAACTGCGATTCGGCCAGTTGAAAAATGCTCTATATAAGCACAGAGCATATTTCTTTACAGAAGTTTTTAGTTAGTGAACGTCTATCCAAAAGTAAGGTCTTCACTAACTTAAAACTTCTGTAAAAAATATGTTCTGTTCTTATATACAGCCCTATTCAATTGGCCGAATCACAATTTAATAAGGCTGATTGTCTCTTAGACTTTTGTAGAGCATTCTCCCACCTATTGGATCATCCAAGGATGATTTAAATTATCTGGACTTTTCTCTAAGTAGGTGACTATACATATATGATAATATGGCAAGACAAGCTCACTGTGTTTATTTTTAATTTATTAAACTGATTTTGGCATAATTTGTGTGGGTTTTTGTGCCGCTCTTTTCCTTTGTATCTTCTTCTACAGACTTATGTGGGGTTGGCTTGTCCAACACTTTTGAAGATGACAGCAGAGTCCCATGCTACTCTTTCTAAATAAGTAATAAGTATCTCCATGTAACCTCTTCTGGGCTGTGGACAGTACCTGCCTTGAGGACATTCTGATCTTTATAGCTATGACTACAAGTTATATTTATCATAACATAATTTAATGTTGGATATATTATTGCTATACACATTATTTATTTTAATTTATTACTATTATCTATTATTTTAAATAGTCTTTGCTTTCATTTTCCATGCACTAGCTTATTGTTTCAAGTAATTAAGAACAATGTTTTACATTTGTATTTGTCTGTAGAAAATTAAAGGGTTAAGTGTTAGAGTTAGGGGCTAGGGTTAGTTGTTAGGGTTAGGTGTTATGGGTTTGGGTACTGGCAAAAAAACTTTACACTGACAAGAAATTTACTGACATCTCGGCCATGCCACCAGCCAACAGGAAATATTCAAATGTAATTAAAAAGAGACTGAGAAATGGTATTGTAAGATAATTAACTATAATGCTACAGTTAAATTATTTTCTGTAAATCTTCGTGAGGGACGCAGTTCTGCAAGTTCGCTTCGCGAGCTTGCAAAGCGCGACGACAACTCACAGTTTGACAATTATAATATGGGATTAGCTAAAAAGCCAAAAAATACTGGCATGAGATTCATGGAACATATATTTAGTGCTTTCCTGTGGCGCATCATCGTTACAGTAAACTGAAATCTCTCCATCTAGTCTATCATTCTTAAATGTAAAACATATTTTGCTTTTCCCATAAAAAGCTTGCATGAAAAATCATTTGGCATTCTATGTCTAAATATTTGTGCTGTATTTCAATGTTATTTTTACATTTTTGCTGATAAACTGCTGTGAATGTATATTTGCACTGGAAGTCAATTCCCTGTCACAAAAGAAATAGAAATGTGCGAGTCATACGTTTTTAGTCAAATAGATTATTTATGGCTCTGTGATATGTGCACTGACAATCATTTATTGTGAGATTCAATCAAACACGTTTTAATGTTGAGTTCCATGTCCATTTAATGCTTGAAACTCTATACGGAATGTGTTAAGGTAATTAGACTCATACAGCATCTAGACTTACGTGATTTTATTCACGTAAGTCGTGATGAAGTGACAATAGGTGACTCATCTTGCATAACATAAATAAATAAGTATGAACTAAAACAACAATATGCCCAAAAGTTTTCACAAGAGTCTTAAAGGTGCAACATCAATAAAGCAGCCATTGTGAGTTTCCGTGTACAGGCGGTTCCTGGGTTAAGGACGAGATACGTTCCTAAGAATGTCTTTAGGTCAGATTTGTATGTAACTCAGATCCTGAACAATAATACTAATACTAATAATAATAATACAATGGTTCATATGTTGGAATAATAATACAGTGTAATACTGTAATAATAATAATATCCCTGTATTGTATTAATAAGTTACTGAAAATATTGTACTCTCTATTTTAATTAACAAAACAGAATATAAAAACAAACTCATACAAAAAGCCATGGGAGCCCACTTTTAACTACTGGTCATCTATAAGTCTGGTTGTCTGTAACCCGGGGACTTCCTGTACTATCTTCTACATTGAAAACTTCCACTGAGGACTACTCATTGTATTGATGAACCTTAGTAAATCCAGCCATGACTTGAAATCAAGATGTGTGGGAAATTTACTGACCAGCATGGGGTCTCTTAGCTAACAGGGAAGATATACTGTATAATGATAGACCACAGAATGAAACTAGCAGGTGTTATCTTGCATTATATACCGGTATACAAATATTTAATACATACCACTTGTTTAGTACAGGTATACTCCACTTAATGATACGGCTTTGAGAGCTGATTCGCGATAGCACATTTTTTTGAGCGCCAAATCAAGTTTAGCTCTTTAAATCTGCTCTCCGATTTGCCATCCATATCGCTGTCACATGTCATGCATGCAGAAACACATGTGGAGCACTAAATGGGGTATTTCTATATTTAGAATAATAGTGTAAATTGAAAAAACAAAATGCAACATACGTTTAACTAATAATTAATTGCCAGGAGATAAAAGGTTAGCATATTAGTTCAATTCACACATGTGAGAGACTTCTCACTAATAAGGTCATTCTATGGCGCCTATTCTCCAACAGAGACTCCTCGTGGTGACATAGGAGTTGGAGAGGATTCATCACACTTGTGAGCAAACTCTATCCTGAGTTATTATAGCCATAGGAATGTAAACTATGTGTTATGTGGCTCTTAAAGAGACACTCAGAGCCCATATTTAGATTTGAACTGATACTGGTCTATAATAATAAATTTATTAAGTATTATATGCAATTAGATACCACCATTGGTTTACGTGTTCTACTGCTTTCCATTAATTCAATTGCAGATATTGGCACTAAGGAATATCACTGATAAATAAAAAAAGCTCTTTGTCTGTATCAGTTGTCTCTTCCAACTTATAGAAACAAATACACAGACATTACAATGATCCCACTTCATCATGAGTGTGTAAAATGGTTTTATTATTTTTGTATCCATTACCAATCTTAGTTTAATCATAAGGATATCTCTAAAATTAATAAAGAGAAGCTTTCTTAGATATATAGATAAGAAGAACTGAATGGCCTTTTGGTTCTTCTCTGCTACCAAATGTATGTTTTTATTTGAAACTGGCAAGCTTTAAAGCAGGTTTATTTCAGGACACTGTAATTCTTTTAATATAATGCATATTGCAAAAATATATAATTTTGAAATAACACACATTTTTTAATTAAAGTTAGCTTTTGAAGAATAAAAGCAGCAAATGTTCTGTTGTTTTAACAATGGCAAGACTGATTCCATGTAATATAATAAATAAGCACATTTAATATAAAACTTGATATTTTTCTAGCCATCTGAAAGAAAATTACTATATGTAGATGTAAAATAAGAATATGTTAAGAAAAACTGAATAGAGTTCACTGTACAGGTTCAGCAATAAAGCTTCTCTAACAATGCATGCCTCTCAGGAGTAGTTAAAAAGGTATATCTGGCAAGCTCTCTTTTAAACTAACGCTAACAATCCGGATTTTGTAAGAAAATCTCAGATTAAAAGTATGAATGTATTTATATGAACTACTCATTTAAAGGAAATGAAAAAATAAATTATTGCATAATCTTTGGCTTCTAAGGAAAGGTCTTCCAAGGCCAAGCTGAATTCTCAGAGCTTGGAAAAAAAAGATTCTTGTGGTTTAGACTTGCGTACTGCTATGATATGCACTTGAAACAGACGCTTGTAGCAAGAAAGGCTCCGGACGGTCTTGGCAGGACTTTGATGACTCACTATTTGAAATAGAAACTTTTTTTTTATCCAGACATGACTCATCTTCTCTTACATAAGTGCTCATTTAATCTTTTTGTAAGATTATTGTACCATTTATGTTACATTAATATACTGAAAGGAGTATCTCTTAGTAAATAAGGTAACACATAAATAGATAATTTGAATGTGACTTACATTTTAAAGATTAGTAGTTGAGGAGGAATGTTGAGTAAAATGCTCTCAGAATGTTAACATACATTTAAACTTGAACATACAGTTTTACAGTAAATAAATGTCTACAAATAAGCTAAACAACATATTTCCTGCTCAGAATTCCAAGAAATACAGTTATTGAGTCCACAATGCATTTTCACTCTTTAATACAAATACCATTTTATAAAGTGGTCCCTACCCTCTTAGGCCCTTTTATCTAGAGAAAACAATTTTCATTTGTTTAATCTTTCTTCATAGCTTAGTTTGTAATACCTCTTATTAAATGTGTTGACCTCCTCTGTCTAAAATGTCCTTTATATGACTTTTATTTGTGTTAAATATCATCTGTCAATTAGCTGCCCATTCTTCTAATTTATGTAACGTAGATACTCGAGTATAAGCCGAGTTTTTCAGCCCTTATTTAAAGGCTGAAAAGAGCCCCCTATACTTGAGTCATGACCCCTGTGTCTCTCTTTCCCCAGTGTCTCACCACCCCATGTCTCTCTTTCCCCCCGTGTCTCTCCACCCCTGTGTCTCTCTTTCCCCCTGTGTCGCTCTTTCCCTCCTGTGTCTCTCTCCACCCCCGTGGCTCTTTCCCTTCCCCTCCCTTATCATCCTCAACCCCCCATCCTCATCCTCAACTCCCCCATCCTCAACCCCCCTTCTCATCCTCAGCCCTCCATCCTCATCCTCAACCCCCTATCCTCAACCCTCCTCCTCAACCCCCTCCTCATCTTAAACCCTCCTCCTCATCCTAAACCCTCTCCTCACTTTACCCCTCGCTCCTTCCTTTAGGATGAGGAGGGGGTTGAGGAGGGGGGGTTGAGGATGGGGGCGTTGATGATAAGGAGAGAGGATGAGGAGGCGGTTGATGATGAGGAGAGAGGTTGAGGAGATGGGTTGAGGATGAGGAGAGAGGTTGAGGAGGGGGTTGAGAATGAGGACGGGGGTTGAGGAGGGGGGTTGAGGAGGGGGTTGAGGAGGGGGGTTGAGGAGGGGGGATGAGGAGGTAGGATGAGGAGGGGGGTTGAGGAGAGGGGTTTTAGGAGGGAGGTTGAGGAGGGGGGTTGAGGATGAGGAGGGGGGTTGAGGAGAGAGGTTGAGGAGGGGGTCGAGGATGAGGAGGGGGGTTGAGGATGAGGAAGGGGGTTGAGGAGAGAGGTTGAGGAGGGAGGATGAGGAAAAGGTTGAGGAGGGGGGTTGAGGATGAGGAGGGGGTTGAGGAGAGAGGTTCAGGAGGGAGGATGAGGAGGGGTTGAGGAGGGGGGTGAGGAAGGGGGATGAGGATAGAGGATGAGGAGAGGGTTGAGGAGAGAAGATGAGGAGGGGGGTTACAGAGAGAGGATGAGGAGGTAGGATGAGGAGGGGGTTGAGGAGGGCGGTTGAGGAGGGGAGTTGAGGAGGGTGATAAGGGAGGGGGAGGCAAAGAGACACAGGGAAGGGAGAGGGGAAGGAAAGAGACACAGGGAAAGGAGAGGGGGAAGAGACACAGGGAAGGGAGAGGGGGGAAGAGACACAGGGGAGGGAGATGAGGGGATGAGACACAGGGGAGGGAGAGGAGGGGAAGAGACACAGGGGAGGGAGAGGGGGGAGAGACACAGGGGAAGGAGAGGGTGGAAGGGACACAGGGGAGAGAGAGGGGGCGACACAAGAAAGGGGCACAGAGGGCACACAAGAGGGGGACACAGGGGGCGCAAAAGGGACACAGGGGGCAGCACATTTCCCACCCTCGGCTTATACTCAAGTCACTCATTTTACCCAGTATTTTATGGTAAAATAGATGCCTCAGCTTATACTCGGGTCGGCTTATGCTATATAATATCCCTGTGGCCCCCTCAGCCCCCTATGGTCCCCTGCAGCCCTTGTTGTCCCCTCTCAGCCTTCTGGCCCTCAGTGGCCCCTTCAGCCCCGCAGCCCTCTGCGGCCCCTCTTAACCACCTGTGGCCCTCCTTGGCCCTCTGTGGTCCCCCTTGGCCCCCCTGTAAACCCTGTGGCCACTGCAGTCCCTCTGTAATCTCATGTGGCCCTCTGCAGCCCTGTGGCTTCGGGCAGTTAAGGAAGTATTTATATAGGTGTATATATATATACTAGCGAATTGCCCGTCAAAAAATGACGGCAAAGAAATTGTAAGTGAGGTAATGGTGTTTGGTGTATATAATGTGGCTGATGTAGCATCGTTCCTTGTCTACATCCTTTTCCTTTTCTATGTCGTGCAAGTTTTTCGTAATATTTGTTTTGTATGTCGTGCGAGTTTTTCGTAATATGCGTAGCTGTTTGGTGGGCTTTTTCGGAATATCCGTAGCTGTTTGGTGGTGTTTTGCGTGTTTATGGTAGTGTTTTGCGTGTTTAGGGACCTTTAGCCTCGTTTTCGTTTTGTTCGGCGGCCATTTTTTCTCTCGCTTAGGTGATTTTCGGGTCTCTAAACTCCGATATTTGTGGTTAAATGGAGGTGTAACTTCACTTGCAGAGGTCCTCGGTGCCCCCTCTTGCTGTGAGTAACCTTTTTATGTGTTTGTTGTTTGTATTTGTTGTGTTTGTAATGTTTTTGGTGTGGCGCGGGTTGCGTCTTTGTTTCTAATCTCGTAGGTGTTTTTCGGCAATTCCGTAGGTGTTTGGTGGTGTTTTGCGTCTTTAGACTGCTGTAGCCTCGTTTTCTTTTTTTTCGGCTGCCATTTTTTCTCTCGCTTAGAGAATTTTTTAGTGTCTAAACTGCTTTAATTTCAGTTAAATTAAGGTGTAATTTTAGTTTTCGAGGTCCTGCATGCTCCCTCTTGCTGTAGGTAAGCTTTTTATGTATTTGTTGTGTGTATTTGTTGGATTTTTGATGTTTTGATGTGCGCGTGTTGTGGCCGTTGTTTGCGAGGTCGTAATGGGTCGTAACGTGTCTCGTATGTTGTTTGCGTTACGACGTAAAGTTTGCGCGGGTCGCAGTTGCTGGCAAGGAGCGCCGGCAAGCGTTAGCAACAACTCGTATGCTCACAACTATATATGTGGTATATATATATATATATATACTGTATATATATATATATATATACTGTGTGTGTATATATATATATATATATATATATATATATATATATATATATATATATATAAAAACAAAAAAAACTGTGCCTTAGGGAGTTCAGCTGCACCTCACTGACGAGGCCCATAAAGGCCGAAAAGTGTCTGGGGTTTGCTGTTTCTCCTGTTCAGGGTAGCATTTCCTGGTATTTCGGGGCTGGATCACTCTTTTGAGTGGGTCCAGACTGATATACTACAGGATATTTCTCCCTTTGAAGGGCACAAGTGAGCTAAAAGAGGTTGCTCTCAGAATGGCTTGTCATGGCCATAGAACTAACCTATTAAGGTTAGTTCGTTCTCTGATGAGCACCTCTGATTTAGTTTGTTTGTATTTATATATATAGATATACACAGATTATATATATATATATATATACAGTATATAACTGAAAACTTGTGTGCTCTGGTAGAGAGGCAAACAGTACTTTAGAGAGAAGATTGTGGCAGCATGGGAACCTTAATGGACGAAGGATAGTGTTACTGACAATAGGATAGGACCATTGGGGGTCAAAATTAACCCCCATGGGTGATAGATAAACAAATGGGGTTAGTCTAGCAGACCATAAGGGGTTCTTATATAAAGGGATTATATATATGGCTGGGGGGATTATATATATGGCTGGAGTGGTGTTAGGAAGTGGGCTTGTGTTTAGTGTTTTCAAGATGTGTAGATGATGAAGCTGCTGTGGAACACTACTTGTATTCCATACTTGTAATCACTTGTACACATTTGGCTGGTAGCCAGTGCGTAATAAGGCAAAATATTAGTAAGGACACCCTGAGATGGTAAAAACAAATGCCACAAGTGGAATGTAATAGTTTTTACATAGGTCATGTAATTGAGCCCCCAGATGGTTATATTTATGCATCTGCTACCTGCTGCTTCCTAAAATGTAGCCCTCTAGACCTGGGCTGAAATTGACTAAGCATAAATACATTAATGTGCATAAGCAGAATAATCAAGAATAGATACAATCTAAGGGAACAAATTCTATCTTAAAGCGGCATGGAAGGTTTCTAAATTCCATTAGGAATATAATATACCTATGCATCTATTTACTTTTCTGTACTTTATTTTATTAAAGGTATATATAAGTTTCCTGGGTTTCAAATGTTTGGTAAGAAACAGACAAAGTTAAAAGCAGTAAAGTAAAATCCAGCTTTTAACACCCACAGGAAGCTTACATAGCCAAGTACACTGAGGAGGGCAGCCAGATACAGAGTTTGACCTTTCTGGTAGAGAACAAAGGAAGTACTTACTGCAGGATGGAATTGCGTGGTTGGGCAGGATCTGAGCTCACAAATGAATCAGACGACAAGGAGAGAGAGACTACATATTCCAGGCTGCTTTGCAAAACAGGGACCGCAGAGTATGATACAACTGTTTCAGCTCACCTCTGCTATCTCCTGATTGGCAAGGCTAACCTTAGCAGGGATTTTCAGTGGTGTCAACTGACAAAAGGTGATGCTTGCAAACTGAAAAGATTTAGAAAACATCAGGGTGAGTTTGTAAATGTTGATTTTGGTATTTTTTCATGTAAAAAAAGTTTGCATACACTACTGTTCAGTGGTGGCTGGTGACTTTCCAAGTTGGTGGGGTGGAAGACAGAGACCTGGCCCCTTCCCTTACATTGACTCTACCCAATTGTATAAACCCCTCCCCTTCACAACATGCTACATGTATAGACCCTGCCCAGTGACACAGACCCCACCCCCAAAAGTGATCCCATAGAGAGATACAGGAATAGAGATAGGGAGAAAGGGGGTTATAGTGAGATAGGAGGATAAAGAGAGAATGATAGAGAGTTAAAGAGAGGGATAGAGAGAGAGGGGGGGGTAGAGAGAGGAAAGGATAGAGATAGAGGGAGATAGAAAGTTAGAGAGATAGGTTATATGCCTCTTCTTCTATCCCTCTCTCTCCCTTTCTATCCATCTCTCCTTCTACCCCACTCCTCCCTCCCTCAACACCCTCCACCTTTCCCCATACCTCTCTATCTATCCCTCTGAGCCTAGTTCAGGTATTTTACAACTGAGCCAATAATGATACAAGCAGATACTATGGGCCTCATTCAATTGCTACTTACTTGACATCGCGGTTGCAAGTAGATATAGCAAGTTACTTTGCTATTCCAATGCTTCCTACTGGCGTGCCCCATTTTTGTTGCTTACTGCACGTTCCTTTCCCTTACTTTACTCATAATCGCAAGTTACTTTCACCAAAGCCACAAAAAACACTAATCGCTATTCAATTGTTCTGATTTACCCTTCCGTCAAGCCCGTAAATGGCTTAACATGAACAACAGGTTACTGGTATCAAGGAGGTCTCGCAAAGGTCTTACTTACAAATCGTAGCACTAATTAAGCAAATAAAAAAGCAATCCTGTACTTTTATTACAAGTAAAAGTGATGCTTGGTCTTAGAATTAATAGCACAACCTTCTCAAGCTCACAAATCGGCAAAAATAAATACTTTATTTCATGTTCAATTTTCGTCATAAAGTCCTAAGGGGCCCCAACATCCAAGCCCGTAGGACTTTGGAATCCAACCTCCATATTTCATAAAGTCCTATGGGCTTGAATAACAAGTTACGACTTGGAGGTCATTCAAGCCCGTTTATCACGGACCCCTTTTTTCCTGGCCTGGGTGTTGGCCCATTGAGCTCATTAAAGGAAAGACAGCTTGGCTTCAGCCACTGGATTATGTACATAAACCCCTCCATTGTATTTATAATCTGCTCTGGCCCATTGTTAGCAAATTAAGTTAATTCCATGTGCCATGTACTCTATCTAAGGTCTGGACCACTCAGATACAGAGACGGCAGGATGTATATTGGAGATTAAGCCTATTGCTCTCAGGAAGCTACTGCTAGACCCCATGTGAAGTCATCTCCTGAATTTGTCTGCCACACCCTCTCATTGTTACATTGTGGACACCCCCTCTGTGTCTAACTGCTATACATTTTGCTGTAATTTTAAAAATAAAACAGTTCACTCAGAGACATATATAAATTGTATGTTCTCCTTATTTTGTTCCTGGTGGCTGCGATACCGAACCTATCTCCACCCTACAAGTAACCTGTCCTGGTCACTACTACAGGAAGTTTACTGTGAATCATGGAAGCGTTGATTACGGATGGAGAGACTCTGACAGATACAGAAGCCAGATATCAGGGTGCTGGTGCCATGATTTCAAAGAACCCAACAGTCCTTGTGGGTAGATAACCTGTAGTCTACAGCAGGTGGCTCTGGGCTTGTATAGCCCCTACTCTCAGATCGTGACACTGTAGGACTTTGGACGGAAATTAAACATGAAATAAAGTATTTGATTTTGGCAATGTGCAAGCTTGAGAATGTTGTGCTTTTAATCCAAATGTCACCCATTGTGTTCCCCATCATTTACAGTGCTTTACAATGCTGGATTGAATTTATATTTGCATCTACAGTTCTCCATGTTTGCGGGCTTGAAACAAGAGTTACACAAACACAATCGTGTTCAAGAATGCAAATGCTTCCTGCCGATAGCATGGTTTGCGATCGGGACTAACTTGCACGCCCGGCCAATTGAATAGGTAAGTAAAAGTAGAGCTACTGGAGCAAGAAGGTCAAAAGTAGCAAATCAGAAAGTTACTTGCAATTAACAGCCCCAAATCGAATGAGGCCCTCTGATGGCAGCAAATATACTGAGAAAGAGTAAAACTGCATAAATAAATAATTTGTTAAATGAACAAATAGATTTATTAAAAAAACAGAGACTAAACAGATGGACATGGTGATAATTCACCAACAAAAGACCACAACCAGAAAGTTGCACCCCAATTTGGTTCTGCATGATTCAGTAATGTTTTGTTTCTCCCTCCGTTTTAAACATTATTAACTTTAAAAAGTACATATGAATAAATATACAGTATCTCACAAAAGTGAGTACACCCCTCACATTTTTGTAAATATTTTATTATATATTTTCATGTGACAACACTGAAGAAATGACACTGCTACAATGTAAAGTAGTAAGTGTACAGCCTGTATAACAGTGTAAATTTGCTGTCCCGTCAAAAAAACTCAACACACAGCCATTATGTCTAAAACATTGGCACCAAAAGTGAGTACACCCCTAAGTAGAAATGTCCAAATTGGGCCCAAAGTGGCAATATTTTGTGTGGCCACCATTATTTTCCAGCACTGCCTTAACCTCATGGGCATGGAGTTCACCAGAGCTTCACAGGTTGCCACTGGAGTCCTCTTCCACTTCTCCGTGATGACATAGCTTAGCTGGTGGATGTTAGAGACCTTGAACACCCCCACCTTCCATTTGAGGATGCCCCATAGATGCTCAATAGGGTTTACAGTAGATCTGGAGACATGCTTGGCCAGACCATCACCTTTACCTTCAGCTTATTTAGCGGTTAGTTAGTGGTTGTCTTAGAGGTGTCTGCTTCCCAGACTCAAAGTACATGTTGGCATTCAAGGTTCCATTAATGAACTGTAGCTCCCCAGTGCTGGCAGCACTCATGCAGGTCCAGACCATGACACTCCCACCACCAAATGTATACATCTATACTGAGGAAAGGTAGTTGAAATAAGCCCTAAATGACAGATAAACGGATAAGGCACAAAGAAAACAAAAACAAAGATATGAGATGAAACCCTCAGTTTGAACATAAACAGTAATGCAGAGAAAGTGGAGGCAGCATCTGACATAATCAGGTACATGCATGTAGGAGGGAAGCAACACAACATATTATAGAAAACATATATACACATATAGACATATGTGTATATATGTTTGGTCTGGGCCTGCATAAGTGCTGCAGACACTGAGGAGCTACAGTTCATTAAGGGAACTATGAATTGTCATAATATACTGTGACACACTGAAGCAGAGCATGATCCCCTCCCTTCGGAGACTGGGCCTGCAGGGCAGTATTCCAACATGATAACGACTCCAAACACACCTCCAAGATGACCACTGCCTTGCTAAAGAAGCTAAAGGTAGAGGTGGTAGACTGGCCAAGCATGCCACCAGACCTTAACCCTATTGAGCATCTGTGGGGCATCCTCAAATGGAAGATTGGGTCTCTAACATACACCAGCTCTCTGATATCATCATGGAGGAGTGAAAGAGGACTTCAGTGGCAACCTGTGAAGCTCTGCTGAACTCCATGCCTTTGAGAGTTAAGGCAGTGCTGGAAAATAATGGTGGCCTCACGAAATATTAACACTTTGGGCCCAATTTAGGCATTTCTACTTAGGGGTGTATTCACTTTTGTTGCCAATGGTTTAGACATTAATGGCTGTGTGTTGAGTTATTTTGAGGGGACAGCAAAATTTACACTGTTATACAGGCTGTACACTTACTACTTTAGTGTCATTTCTTTAGTGTTGTTACATGAAAATATATAATAAAATATTTACAAAAATGTGAGGGATGTAATCACTTTTGTGAGATACTGTATGGGTTTTTGTTAAAATATTGATTTAGTTTATCGGCTGCCTATACATAATTAATATTAAGTTTGCAAAAAACATATTTGAATGGTTAATTAAGCATATTTTTCTAATTCTTCTCCTTCACAGGCACATATATACAGTGGGGGAAAAAAGTATTTGATCCACTAAGAAATGATCAGTCTATAATTTTAATGATAGGTGAATTTTAACAGTGAGAGACAGAATAACAAAAAAACAAACAAGAAAAAATGTAAAACCCATGTAAAAAAAGTTATACATTGATTTGCAGGTCAGTGAAATAAGTATTTGATCCTTATCAATCAGCAAGATTTCTGGCTCCCGGGTGTCTTTTATACAGGTAACGATCTGAGATTAGGAGCACTCTCTTAAAGGGAGTGCTCCTAATCTCAGCTTGTTATCTGTATAAAAGACACCTGTCCACAAAAGCATCAATCAATCAGTTTCCAATCTGTCCACCATGGCCAAGACCAAAGAGCTGTCCAAGGATGTCAGGGAAAAGATTGTAGACCTACACAAGGCTGTAATTGGCTACAAGACCATTGCCAAGCAGCTTGGTGAGAAGGTGAAAACAGTTTGTGCGATTATTCGCAAATGTAAGAAACACAAAATAACTGCCAGTCTCCCTTGGTCTGATGCTCCATGCAAGATCTCACCTTGTGGAGTTTCAGTGATCATGAGAACGGCGAGGAATCAGCCCAGAACTACACAGGAGGATCTTGTCAATGATCTCAAGGCAGCTGGGACTATAGCCACCAAGAAAACAATTGGTAACACACTACGCCATGAAGGACTGAAATCCTGCAGCACCCGCAAGGTCCTCCTGCTCAAGAAAGCACATGTACAGGCCCATTTGAAGTTTCCCATTGAACATCTGAGTGATTCAGAGGAGAACTGGGTGAAAGTGTTGTAGTCAGATGAGACCAAAATCAAGCAGTTTGGCATCAACTCACTGTGTTTGGAGGAGGAGGAATGCTGCCTATAACCCCAAGGACACCATCCCCACCGTCAAACATGGAGGTGGAAACATTATGTTTTGGGGGTGGGGGGAGAGGACAACTGCACTGCATCAAAGGGACGATGGACGGGGCCATGTACCGTCAAATCTTAGATGAGAACCTCCTTACCTCAGCCAGGGCATTGAAAATGGGTTGTGAATGGATATTCCATGACATTGACCCAAAACACACAGCCAAGGCAACAAAGGAGTAGCTCAAGAAGAATCACATTAAGGTCCTGGAGTGGCCTAGCCCATAGAAAATCTGTGGAGGCAGCTGAAGGTTCGAGTTGCCAGACATCAGTCTCCAAACCTTAGTGATTTGGAGAGGATCTGCAATGAGGAGTGGTACAAAATCCCTCCTGAGATGTGTGCAAACCTGGTGGTTAACTACAAGAAATGTCTGACCTCTGTGATTGCCAAAAGGGGTTTTGCTACCAAGTACTAAGACAAAGGAGTCAAATACTTATTTCCCACATTGACCTGCAAATCAATTAATAACTTTCTTGACATGCATTTTATTAATTTTTTGTTTTGTTGTTATTCTGTCTCTCACTGTTAAAATACACCTACCACTAACATTATAGACTGATTATTTCTTTGTCAGTGGACAAACGTTCAAAATCAGCAGGGAATCAAATACTTTTTCCCCCACTGTATATATACAGTATCTCACAAAAGTGGGAACACCCCTCACATGTTTCTAAATATTTTATTATATCTTTTCATGTGACAACACAGAAGAATTGACACTCTGCTACAATGTAAAGTAGTAAGTGTACAGCCTGTATAACAAAGTAAATTTGCTGTCCCTTCGAAATAACTCAACACACAGCCATTAATGTCTAAACCTTTGGCAACAAAAGTGAGTACACACCTAAGTGGAAATGTCCTAATTGAGCCCAAAGTGTCAATATCTTGAGTGGCCACCATTATTTTCCAGCACTGCCTTAACCCTCATGGGCATGGAGTTCACCAGAGCTTCACAGGTTGCCACTGGAGCCCTTTTCCACTCCTCCATAATGACATCACGGAGCTGGTGGATGTTTGAGACCTTTCACTCCCCCACCTTCTGTTTGAGGATGCCCCACAGATGCTCAATAGGGTTTAGGTCTGGAGACATGCAAGTTTGGGGTCGTGATCATGTTGGAATACTCCCCTGCAGCCCAGTCTCCGAAGGGAAGGGATCATGCTCTGCTTCAGTATGTCACATTACATGTTGGCATTCCTGGTTGCCTCAATGAACTGTAGCTCCCCAGTGCCGGCAGCACTCATGCAGGCCCAGTCCATGACACTCCCACCACCAAAAGTATACATCTATACTGAGGAAAGGTAGTTGAAATAATCCCTAAATGATAGATAAACGGATAAGTCACAAAGAGCACAAAACCACTGATATGAGATGAAACCCTCAGTTTTAACATAAACAGTGATGCAGAGAGAGTGGAGGCAGCATCTGACATCATCAGGTAAATGCATTAAGGGGGGTTCAACACAACAAATTATAGAAAACATATATACACATATAGGGCCTCATTCTATTAACGCTCGTAGGAGATGCGTGGCCGCAAGGACCGGCCGCAGGCTATTTGCCTATTCTATTCCCTTGCGGCCGAGGGCTCCGGCAGGCTTGCGACCGGCGCCCTGTTATCCCTTGCGGCCGCACGCGCAGCAGGAAAGCCTTTGATCTTACACGGCCGCAAGAGTTTCGGCTGCAAAAAAGCCACGGTTGCTATTCAATTGCTATGTAAACCCTCTCGTCATGGCCGTAATTATCTAAAACCGAGCAGAAGCTTACTTGCACCAAAAAGGTCCCGCTAGCACCCAATTAAGCACATAATAAAGCCACCCTGCACTTTGATGAGACGATAAAGTGATTGGAGGTGTTAGCACAACATTCCCCTACACTCAAATCTGAAAATCATTTTTAGTTTAATTCATGTCAAATGTCCGTGGACAAAGTCCCAAGGGCTTGGAGCACCTCAAACCCGCAAAGGCTGCGGGATTAGCCTCTGTCAAGTTCGTAAATGGATAAAATAGACCCATGGGTCGTAAAGGGCTTACTTACAAGTCGTAGCATAGAAAAGCCATCCTGTACTTTTATTAAAAGTGAAAGTGATGTTTGGTTTTAGAATTAATAGCTCAACATTCCCCTACTCTCAAATCCGCAAATAAAGATATTTAACTTCATGTTCAATCTTCATGTTTTATCTATCACGCAAGCCCGCACGGGTTTGAATAAGGAGCTACGGGCTTGATTATTGAAGTCCGTGGGACTTGGACGGATTTTAAAATCAAAGTACAATTTGGCGATGTGCAAGCGTGAGAATGTTTTGCTATTAATCCTCATGCCCCCCCATTATGTTCCCCATCATTTACAGTGCTTTGCAGTGCTGGATTGAATATATATTGGCTTCTACAATGCTTTGTTTGGGGCCCTCAACCTCCGAACCCGTACGGGTTTTAACAAGGACGAGCCCACGGGACTACGGGACAGAAAATAAACCGTAAATGATATATCGGATTTGGGCGATGTGCAAGCTTGAGAGGGTGTTGCTATTAATCCTCATGTCCCCCATTATGATGCCTAGCATTTACAGAGCTTTACAGTGCCATCTTGAATTTATATTTGCATTTACAGTTTTTTAACTTTGCGGCCGGAAAACAAGATTTACGGGCGCAGGAAAAACGCTTGCGGCCGTTTGCATGATGTGCGGCCGGCCGTAAGGGGTATATCCTTGCGGCGCCGTCCATTTGAATAGCAAGGTAGCAGTAGCTCTACACGGGGCCGGAAGATGGCCGCAAGGAATCGCAGCTTTGCGGCCATTTTACGTCCGTTAATAGAATGAGGCCCATAGACATTAAAGGGGATAATATGGAAATGGAAATGTTTAATTTCCAGATACAGAGGCCCAAGTGCTTGGTTACCAATTAAAGTACAATAAATACAGAGATTACAGTAATAGCCAATCCAGAATAAAACAACAAACAGACCTACCAATAATACTAGTGATTTATAACTATGGAGTATGGAAAGAAAAGTCTTTGTTACCACATTCGACCAAAAAATTTAGCCTGAATGTAGAGATGGAATAACTATTATAAACGTAAATTAGAGTCTCTCAAACCGAAATGAAGAGCTCTTAAAGCCAAATTAAAGATCTTCGGCCGATGTGGCAGGTACAGGTTCTGCTCGTGGGAATCTGCTGCTTCTCACGAATACACTAGTAGCTTGAGTGTATGAATTGTAGATCTGGAAAATCGAGGGGTGGGAGAGAAAGTGCAAGGATCTCCGGGTGCAGAGTACTCCTATGATTTCAAATAAAGGTCAAATTCAGCTCAATCTGTTGGTCTCTCACCTGGCGGGACCTCAGAGATATGAGGTATTAACAGAACATGTGTGTTGATTCAAACGTGGATCCTCCAGTCACTGTCCTATTTCTCATGGTTCTGTATGCTTTCTTCTGCTCATCAGTTCTCCGTCTTACTATGAGCCAAATGACTCAGTATCTATCCAAGTTACGAATACTATATGAGGGCAAGAAACGCCGTGAGGCGAACCGGTGCATGAAGCGAAAAAGGAGGACCACACTACATGTACTATAAAAAAGAGGGGGTTTTATTGTACAAAATTTTAAATGTAAAATATAAGAATACAAATAGAATGGGACAATAAAGATCATATAAACATTTCTGTATATATGTTTGGTCTGGGCCTGCATGAGTGCTGCTGGCACTGGGGAGCTACAGTGGGGGAGTGCAAGGGCTCTACATCCACCAGCTCCATGATGTCATTATGGAGGAGTGGAAGAGGACTCCAATGGCAACCTGTGAATCTCTGGTGAAGTCCACGCCCATGAGGGTTAAGGCAGTGCTGGAAAATGATGGTGGCCATGCCAAATATTTATACTTTGGCCCCAATTTAGACATTTCCACTTAGGGGTGTACTCACTTTTGTTGCCAACGGTTTAGACATTAATGTCTGTGTGTTGAGTTATTTTGAAGGGACAGGACAAATACACTGTTATACAGGCTGTACACTTACTAATTTACATTGTAGCAGACTGTAATTTCTTTAAGGTTGTCACATGAAAAGATATAATAAAATATTTACAAAAATGTGAGGGGTGTACTTACTTTTGATACTGTATATGTATATATATATATATATATATATATATATATATATACACACACACATATATATTTATATATATATATATATATATATATATATATATATATATATATACACACACATATATATTTATATACACACACCCATTATACAGTGGATATAAAAAGTCTACACACCCCTGTTAAAATGTCAGGTTTCTGTGCTGTAAAAAAATGAGACAAAGATAAATCATTTCAGAACTTTTTCCACCTTTAATGTGACCTATAAACTGTACAACTCAATTGAAAAACAAACTGAAATCTTATAGGTAGAGTGAAGAAAAAATATAAAAATTAAATAATATGGTTGCATAGGTATGCACACCCTTAACCTAATACTTTGTTGAAGCACCTTTTGATTTTATTACAGCACTCAGTCTTTTTGGGTATGAGTCTATCAGCATGGCACATTTTGACTTGGCACCTACTATAGATCTGGGCCTGAACCTACTTGTCTATGCCCTTGTCCAATGTAGCTCTTCGGCTTCCCTACGCCTTATTCATGTAGCTTCTGGCCCAGATCTACTAAACGTCTACCCTCCTTACACTCTACTCGGCCCTATCTGGACACCACTTCCAATGACTCTGTAAATCCTATACTGCCTTCCCTAGGCACCGCCTCAATCAAGCTTTCATAGTCCCATTCACAAGGCTCAACCACACTCTTAAGCCACATCAGCCTACGCAAGGCTCCACCACAATAATGCTTTTGTAGTCACACTTGCCTTCACTAGGCTTCATCATACTCGCAAGCCCCTCACCAGCCTTCTCTAGGCTTCACCTCAATCATGCTTTCATCGCACTTAACTTTGCTAGGCTTCATCATACTTGCAAGCCCCTCATCGGCCTTTACTAGGCTCCACCTTAATCACGTTTTCATAGTCACTTTTTGGCCTTTTTTCCAGCCAGATTAGATCCCAGCACCTGGCATACCACAGCACCTCAGGGCAGAATAGGTCGCAGCTCCCGGCACACCTCAGCTGCACAAGGAGAGGGGGCCTGACCATATATATATATATATATATATATATGTATATATATATATATATATATATATATATATATATATACACATATACACACACACATATACACACTCACACACATATATATATATACACTTTATGTATATCTTAAACATACAATAAGAGATCTCCCCCAAAAGTAAGTAGCCGCTCTCCTTATAAATACATATGGACATAGAGAGAGACTAAGACACAGGACCCCGTCTGGATCACTACCTTGTCGTGGTGAAGGGGCTTGTTACCTCAATGAAGCTGTGAGCTAGTTCATGAAAGATCACCCAAGATGGGCAGGTAATTTTAGAGAGGTAAGATAAAATGCAGTCCACTGGAGTTGGAATTGGCAACCCACTCCAGTATCTTTGCCATCAAAACCATATGGATAAGCACAACCAAAAACACAGACAGATGTACCTGGTTTGCTGCATCCATGTAGTCACTGAAAGTCAGACACGACTGAAGGACAGAACAACAAAAAGTGGGATTTACTTCTTGCAAGTAAAGTGTTATTATTTGCTGTGTACACTTATTTTGTCCAGGTGAGAGGGGAGCGGTTTGCCTGTTTTTTTAAACTTGCATAAAGGTTTGTAACTTGTCTGGGGCTGTTTGCAACTGGGATTTACTTCTTGCAGGTAAAGTGTGATATTTTCCTGTGTGCACTTATTTTGCCCAGGTGAGTAGGCAGAAGCTAATATGAACAGGGGAAGGGGTGAACTTGTGAGCTTGCAAACAGTTCTAGTGTCAAGTGCAGTTCTAGTATAAGTGCAGGAGTTTAAGTAAAAGGAGGGACTTCAAAGCAAAGAGGGCAAACGTATAGTGCAGAAAAGGGGGGAAAAAAAAGTTGTGGTTTTTTGTTTTGTTTTGTTTTTTTAAAGCTTTACGCAAATATTATTTGTTATTATTGCTTATTTTTCCCACTGAATTATTGTAGACAATAATTATGAGTCAGTCCATTGGCAACCTCACTCAGTGTACATCCTGTCATATGTATGCACTACTGGAACAGATAATCCAGGGTCCATACTTCTGTGACATCTTGCCTCTCTGGAAGCTCTGGAACTGGAGAGAAGAATTGCAGCACTTAGTGATATTGCTCCCCTGGAAAGGGAGTTGGTGCTCACATAGCACAGTTTAGCTGGGCCTAGCATGTAGGGTGGAGATGCGGTTAGATGTCCAGGGAGGTAGCTGGGTTACTGTTAAAAGGGGAAGAAGGGGGATCAGGAAGATGAGGCAGGCGAGTTCTGAGTTGGCAAACAGTTTTGCCATATTGAGTGAAACTGTTGCGTATGTCCATTCAGGAATGGCAATGCCAGGTACAGATACCTCTCTAACAGCCAAGAGAACAGTTCTACTGAAAGGTTTTGGTGGTAGAGGACTCTGTTATTAGGAAGGTAGACAGGGTGATTTGTCACCCAGATCCCAGAGAGCGAACAGTTTGCTGTCTCCTGGATGCTCGGTTTCGGCATGTTGTGGATCGGGTAGATAAATTATTGGGAGGGGCTACCGGTGGTCTTGGTACATATTGTTATTAATGTCAAAGTTAGAGGAAGATGAAGTGTCCTAAAGAATGATTTTATAGAACTAGGGAATAGCTTAAAGGAAGGACCTCCAAGGTAGTATTTTCTGAGATACTACCAGTGCCACGTGCTAGTCCAGGGAGACAGATGGAGCTTAGGGAGGTTAATGGCTAAAAATGTGGTGCACTAAGGAGGGGTTTGGGTTTTTAGAGCACTGGGCTTCTAACTTGGGTACAATCTCTTTAGCAGGGATGGATTGCACCTTAATGATGAGGGATAGGATGGTAGGAAGGATGGAGGAGTTTTTTAAACTAGTAGGTGGGAGAGGAACTAAATGATTGTAATGGGTAGAAAGTGTAGAGTAGATAAGGGATGAATTCACTACTCATGGGGAGAGTGTTACGCCCGCCAGATGTGGGGCTACGCTAACCACAAGTCTCTCTCTCTCTACCGGTTGCAGCTTTTTGTTCAGATCTCAGGCACCAGAGACAGGCACCAGCAGGCCCCTTTTCTTAGGATCCAAGAATCACACACCATGTACCTTTGATTAGTTCAAGCAGACTCCGACAAGAACCTTTGTTTAGTGTGTCCAAAATCAAGTCTGCCACTTCTTTATTGTTACAGAGTTATATCAAAAAACACAGAAAGATCTCACTCCCCCCACATGCCCAACCCCTCTTCTTGTGGGCAATAGCTTGTTACACTCTCACCACCTGGGAGATGTCTATCCAATGATACATCGCCCATATCTTAGTTGCCAGATCTCAACTTACAGGGTTATAAAACTAAACGTCCCCCTTCCAGACTAAAGCCAGAGGATTCGTGCGTGGCTGCCTCTCAAAGCCATATCAATTCTTTAGAATTATTTAACCCTTTGTATATACCAGATATGACTGCATTAACTTTATTATCTAAGCATAGCCTACTATCCTACTTCTAATAACGATACAGTATTTTAATGTTAATCAATGACAGTACTATATGCACTTATTACATCCATGGCATAAATACATGTATGCATTACACCCATGATATAACTGTTAAGCAAGTTGTTAACACCTTCTAACCACACATATACTAACTGATTAACCCCAAACAGTCCAGTGGGCCCTTCTGTTCATAACAGAGAGGGTTAGTATAGTTAATAGGGAGGTATTGCTAAGTAATTCAAGTACGATGGCAGGCACTTCAAAACGACAAACTCGTAACATAGGATGTATGCTTGCTAATTCCAGTAGCTTGCCAGGAAAAATGTGAGAGTTAGACTTATTGGCAATTAATGAAAAATTAGATTTAATGGTCATTACTGAAACATGGTGGGATGAATCTCATGAATGGACTGTTAATCTGGAAGGTTATAACCTTTTTAGGAAAGACAGGGGAAATGATAAAAGAGGAAGAGGGATTTGTCTGTACAGTATGTTAGAATGTAAGCCTATAGTCAGAGAAGAGCTAGCTGGAACTAGCAGTAATGTTGAATGTTTGGGGGTAGAGTTAAATAGGGTGGGAGCAAATTTAAAAGAATATTGATAGGAGTATGCTATAAACCCCCAAATATAATTGAAAGTTAGGAAATGCAATTATTGTTACAGATTGGTAATTCAGCTAAGCATGGCCAAGTTCTAATAATGGGAGATTTTAACTATCCAGAAATAAACTGGATAAATGAGACCAGCAGTTCAGCTAAGGGGAGCAAGTTCTTGAGTACACCCAGGGATCATTATCTGGCCCAGGTTACACAAAAACCTACTAAAAATGAGCCTATCTTGGATTTAGTTATCACAAATACTATTGATATAGTATCAAAAGTTGAAATAGGGCAACCTTTGGCAAACAGTGATCACAAGACAGTCATGCCAAACAAATCGAATTAAAAAAACAAAACTGTAAGGGGCCAACAAAAACTCTTAATTTTAAAAGGACAGATTTTAACGGACAGCAATACAACGTATAGACTGGGACAAAGAACTGGTGGGTAAAAATAGTGAACATAAATGGAGAACATTTAAATCCTTATTAAATATACATACTTATCACCATATAACATGTGGGAATAAAAGTAAAAGGAGTAAATCACATCCAATGTGGCTTAACAATGATTTAAAGATCAAGATACAGATTAAAAACAGGCATTCATATTATACAAACAAGAGGGGACAGAGACTGCCTCATGTAACTACAAGGAAATGAACAAGTCTAGCAAAAGGGCTATTACACTGGCTAAAATTGAAAATGAAAAATTGGTTTCAAAAGAGAATAAGACTATGGTAACCCTAAAATAATTTTTTAATTTATTAATAGGAAGAAGGCTTGAAGGAAGGTATAGGAACATTACAGTGTGAAACAGGCCGTCTGATAATTAGTGACCAGGGAAAGCCAGATGAGCTAAATAGGTTATTTTCTTCGGTATACACAAGGGAGGTACCAGTGGCTGGGACACTGCAACATAATGGGGCTACACTACCTTCACCAAAGGAAGAAATCCAGAAGAGGTTAGTAAACATAAATGTTAATAAAACCCTGTGTCCTGATGGAATACATCCAAGGTTATTGAGGGAACTGGGTTCTGTAATAGCCAAACCATTCTATTACATTTTTCAAGATTCACTTAACACAGGGTCTCTACCAGATGACTGGTGAAGAGCAGAGGTGATACCTAGATTTAAGAAGGGAGCAAGAGCAAATCCAGGGAATTATAGACCGGTGAGCCTCACTTCTGTAGTGGGAAAGCTTTTAGAAGGGTTGATAAGGGATAATAAACAAGAATATGTCGATTTGAACAGGATTATAAGTATGGATTTATGATAGGTCATGCCAAACAAATCTAATTAGATTCTGTGATGAGGTTTGTAGGAACCTGGATCAAGGCAGCTCAGTGGATGTAGTCTTTTTGGATTTTGCAAAGGCTTTTTTACACAGTGCCACATGGAAGACTATTGTGCAAACTAAGGGATACAGGAATTGCTGTAAATATCTGCTCATGGATCGAGAGCTGGCTAAAAGACAGGAAGCAAAGGGTTGTAATAAAGGGAACATACATAAAGTTATGCATATGGGAAGGAAAAATAGCCATACAATTTAGAATGTAGCAAATATAGGCTATCAGTTATTGCTAGGAATTTGGGAGTACTTGTGGACAACCATCTAGGAAACAGTGCTCAATGCCAAGCAGCAGCTGCAAAGCAACTAAAATATTAGCATGTATTAAGAATGTATTAAGAAACGTATATAAGCAAGGCAATCAAATTAATTCTGCTACTATACATATCCCTAGTACACCCTCACTACACCCTTGTAATATGGTGTACCATTTTGGGAACCACTTCATAAAAAGGAAATCTTAGAGCTGGAAAAGGTACAGAGAAGGGCAACAAAACTAATAAGGGGAATGGAGGGGCTAAGTTATGAAGAAAGACTAACCAAATTAAACGTATTTTCTTTAGAAAAAATGCATCTAAGAGGAGATATGATTACCTTATATAAATACATCCAGGGTCAGTATAAAGATTTGTCAAGGGAGCTTTTTTTGCCAAGAGGTTTTCATTTGACACAAGGATATCCTTTGAGGTTATAAGTAAAATGATTCCACCTTAAAGAAAGAAAAGGGTTCTTCACAGTAAGGGGGGTTAATCTGTGGAATTCTCGACCAAAGGAGGTGGTGACAGCAGATTCGATAACTTTAAAAGGGGAATGGATATATTTTTAATTAAGAAGGGTATTCAGGGTTATCCTGGTTAATTAGAGAGAGAGTATTGATCCAGGGAGGAGTCTGATCGCCAGTATCTGGGGTCAGAAAGGAATAAAAAAAAATGTTCCCTTTTGAGATGATTGGCTAAGTTTCACTTGGGTTTTTTTCTGTTTGCCTTCCTCTAGATCAACTAACAACTAATCTGCATACTGCAGCTCAGATGACATCTTAAAAGGTTGAACTTGGTGAACTGAAAGTATTTTTTCAACCTCAATTACTATGTAACTATGTAAGTATGTAAGACACAGAAAGGGATATGGACTCACCTGAGCTCTGCAGCTGCTTCTGTCTGGTATAGGCCAGGGTGGTGACAGACAGGTCAGAAGCTTGGTGTGTGGAGTAGGGTAGTCAGAATCAATAAGACCACCAGAGTATTGAGAAAACTGAAGCATTTACTGTGAGCTGGGAGGTGTTTTTTTTAATAAACTTTATTGAGATTGCACCAATGTATTCACTTCAAGTGTGGGACTGTGAGAGGTGCTGTCCCTGCAGGATCCGGGACTTTTTCCTCCTGGCCATTCTGATTGGGTGGTGCTGCATTTGACAGACAGACATAGTCCTATAGTTTAATGCACATATCGGACAAAGGCAGCATTTTGACAGTTTTTTTTTTCTCACATGTACCCTGATCCATAGTACTAGACAAGTCACCAACGGGAATCCTTCAGCCTTTATAATTACAACTGCACACTCCACAGCTTAAAAACACTCCCACCCACACTCTACAGTACAACACACAGACCCCTCCAATTGACTGAACAAATAGTTTTCACACCACCATCTTGCATTTGTCACCCTCTTGTATCACACCTAAACCCTTAGATTGTAAGTTTGCGAGTTTTCAATTGTGTGTCAGTGTCTTGGAAACAAGCCCTATGTGCATTTGATTATATGCTCAAAAACAGGGCCCTCTATTCTTTATAAGGTGTTAAGTTTGTTTTTTGCCATGTACTAAACCCCTGTACAGCGCTACGGAATATGTTGGCGCAATATAATTAAAGACAATAATAATAATAATAATAATAATAATAAGTCAGTGTGTTTAACTGCAGCACAGAGGGTTTTGAAATTTAAAGTGAAAGCAGCTATTAAAAAAACAGAATATTGAATGATAAAATTATTTTAGTTTTTTTATTATATAAATTATACAATTAAGTAGGTGATGGGGAGATTAAGTCAGTGCATTAATTTTGAGAGGGTGGTTGCCCATTTACCTTTATGCACCAGCCGCCCCAGCTATTGATTCTCCTCTATCAGATGCATCCATAACACAAGACATTTAGATATGACTTTAAGAAGTGCTGAAAAGCTTTGATTTGTTTTTCTGTCTAAAATCATACAATTTGAGGGGGGAAAGCAATTGGCCACTTTTTGTATCATTATATTATGTATCATTAGTCTTATATACTGGGGCAAATAGATACTCAAAACAACCCACTTAAAAGCATCAGTCAGTATATACTGGGGGCCTCATTCTATTACCGGCCGTAAATCGGCCGTAAGGCTGCGATTCCTTGCGGGGGTTCAGTTAACTCGCGATTCTATTATACGGCCCCGCAAGGATCTCATCTTACGGCCGGCCGCATATCTTGGAACCGGCCGTAAGCTGTGAAATATAAAAACGCAAAAATAAATTCAAGCCTGCACTGTACAGCTCTGTAAATGCTAGGGATCATATTGGGGGACATGAGGATTAAAAGGAACCCACTCTCAAGCTTGCACATCTGCCCAAACCCGAGTTCAAATTAACTGTTTATTTTCCGGCTGCGGCGTGGGCGTGTCTGAGGTGCTCCAAGCACTCTGGACTTTTTACATGGATATTTTACGGATATTAAAAATAAAATATTTTACGGATTTGAGTACAGGATAATTATGTACTATTTTTTCTAACACCTAAAATCCCTTTATAGTCTTCTCAAAGTGCAGGATGGCTTTATTTGAGCTATTTTATGTGCTTAATTGGTGCTAGCGAGACCTCTTTCCTGCAAGTAAGCTGCGGCTCGCTTTTAGCCTTGCAGAGAGGTTTCCCGGAGCAATTGAATTGCAAATCTCTTGCGGCCGTTTTAGATCAAAGGCTTTCCTCCGGCGCGAGCGGCCGCAAGAGATAGCAAGGCACCGGCCGCAAGCCTGCCGGAATCCCCGGCCGTAAGGGAATAGAATAGCAGAATAGATTGCGGCCGGTCCTTGCGGCCCCGCAACGGCTGCGGCCGCTAATAGAATGAGGCCCTTAGCATTCTGTCCAATTATTCCAGCATATATATATAGAAGTTGCTGGTCTTTCATTAAAATATTTGCAAAATCCTGAGTGTCTAAATGTATATCCCTTTTACAAACCTTTCACTCTTTGTCTAAGATGGTGTTGATGGTGTTGATAGACAAGAAGGACAATTCATTTATAATTTTTTTATTATTATTATTATTATTATTATTATTATTATTATTATTATATAAAGCACCAACATATTCTGTAAAGCTAAGTGGTTACAATGATATACAGGGAATACAACAAATACATAAGACAAACATGACCAAAGCCTACATTCTGGTACAGTAGGAGCTGTTCTTGTAAGGGTTTATCTAAATGGGTTAAGGGTATAGAAACAAAAGAAGGCAATTCCTTTTTGGTTGTCGACTGTTGCAGAAGATCCAAGGATTTCACTGTCTTGTTTGAACCCATGATTTTAGACAAATAGTTGGTAGACTTCTCTGAATAGATGGATTTTCAGTGAGAGCATTGTAGAATCTGGTACAGCATTCCACAGGGTATGGGGCAGCACAGTCTTGGAGACGACTGTGAGGTGATGACGACAGGTAAAAAGAGATGTGAATCATGGGCGTGAGAGTGAAGTGAGCGGTTATGGGAGTATCTCGAGATTAGATCTAATATGTAGGAGGATGCAATGCTGTTTAGGGCTTTGCAGGTGAGTGTCAGGAATGTGACCTTAATTCTACAGAGTATGTGGTGTTAGTGAAGGGATTGACATACTGGGGAAGCAGATACAAAATACTTGTGAGATGTATAGGCCTAGCAGAACCATTTAAGATGTGCTGGAGAAGGGGGAGTCTAGTAAAATGAATACCAGTTAGGAGTCAGTTGCAGTAACAGAAAGGATAACTGAGTGAATTTTAGTTTGCTCTGTGGGTTGTGTGTTCTTATTCAATGTTTGTGATGAACCAGATTTTATCTTTGTACTTGAAGGAGTCTTCTAACTTTAATCGTCTAACCGTTCATGACAAATTAAGTTCCTTTTAATTTGCTGAAAACAGCTCAAATTTTAAAATAAAAGCTCCATTGTTAAAATATGTTTATCAGTGAACGTATTAATGAATCATTCACTGTTTTTATTGTCTTTCAGCAAATTAAACATTGTTGAAATCTAATTTGCCACTACAACGCACTACTAAAAATGGATATGTGACAAAATTCTTGTTTTAATGCTTCTGAAAGAACATGCTTTAAACATTACCAATGTTTTGTTTTGCATGAAAAAATATTAGGTAAATCATGTTTAAACTTTATTAAAACTAACAGGAAGTGCACAGAGTATAGGTACGTCTGTAGATTTAATTGGCAGACAGGTATGACTCTTACCTCTATATTACTGCACATTGGACAAGTCTCAGAGCAGTGTCCAAATCTAAGTTACAAAAATGCATTTGTTTTAACCATAAACAAGTGTGCAATAATACCCTGCATCTATTAATATGGATGTTATAGGATCGATAAGATAACACAAGATTTAGCTAGACAAAGTGACATATAATATGTGTAACTTTGCAGAGGCAGCAAAGTGGTTCACTAATGCAGTGATGATAATATTCCCTTAGAAAACAACCGTCAAAAAAGAGCTCCTAGAAAATTTTGGTAGCAGACTGCAGGAAACTCTCAAATATGGACAGACATTTGGGTATCTCAATCACTTACAGTGCACTTGTTTTCCAATATAATATGCTATGGGCCTCATTCTAATTCTACGTTTGTATTTCACGTTTAATTTCCGTCCAAAGTCCGACGGGCTTGATTTACCTCCAAGCCCGTAACTCGTTATTCAAGCCCGTCGGACTTTGGACATAAATTAAACGTGAAATGAAGTATTGTATTGTGGCAATGTGCCAGCTTGAGAATGTTGTCCCTTTAATCCTCAAGTCACTCATTGTGTTCCCCATCATTTACAGTGCTTTACAGAGCTGTCTTGAATTTGTAATTTGCAATTACATTTCTCTGAGATTGCGGCCTTGAAAACATGAGTTACAGCCTTGCGCCCGCGATCCTGTTCAAGCACGGAATGCTTACTGTCGATGGAATGGTTTGCGATCGGCCGTAAAGGGGACCTCCTTATGGCGCCAACCAATTGAATAGCAGCATAGACGCAGTGATACGCGGGGCCGTAACGCTTTCGCAAGGAATCGCAATCTTGAGGAGGTTTTAAGGCAGGGATTAGAATGAGGCCCTATGTACTTTATTTTTTATGACTTATCTTTAGAACTAAATAACAATAAAGTACATGCAGTTCAAATGCGTATGTAGCAATATTAAAACGTCATAGTTCATATTATTAGTGCTTGGGGCTACTGTGTTTGTATGGAAAAAGCTTCCCTTTTTAATAATATACTGTTCTCTCCAGGCACTTGTTCTAAAACTCTGTGAACATGAAAGTACGGTTAATTGGTGCATTTTGGAAAAAATAGCTAGAATTAATACAGGCCATATCAAAAGGAAAATTAAGTCTTAGCGGATGATACTGTTTAAGATTCCTCACATTTCTTATATTTTAAGATATATACACAAACGGGTTAATATTAAGAATTAGCGTTCATTTGCCTGTAGGGGGAGATGCCTAAAGGATTTAATATTGGCACCATTCTTTTTCTATATTGTACTATCCTGTTACTAGCACCAGCTAAATACAATATTGTATGCAAAGCTTATTGACTGTCTGGGGATCAAATTGGATATCTGTCCTCTTGAGAAGATTCTATGTACCTTTTATCTATGCAGATTTTAGTTGATATCAAATTATTTTAAATTATTAAACTGTGGTTTATAGAAAAGCTGTAACTCTTTCATAACACATTTTATCATTTTGGTATTTAGTTTTTATTGTTATTTTTATAATATGTAATAAAAAATTCAAAACTGATATATATTAAATATTTGACAATTTATGAATTTTAGCATTAATCATATAAAACATGCCTGTTGTTACCAAATTAAATAAAAATATAAAATAATAAATTCAAAATATTTAATTATATAATTATTGCAAGCTATTCTTTTTTTAAATACATTGTAGTAATCATATCAAGGGATTGTATGAAGCCTAATTCAATAATTATTTAAAAATCTTTAAAAAACTATATTTTATACCTTAAAACCAAATAATTGTTATAAATATATCTTTATTTTGTTATACATTTTGCCATAGGTGTCCTGTAAGTAATGTGAATTGTATACTTTATTATCAAATGCTGTGTGTCAAAGGAAAAGGGTATGTTGTAATATAGTTGCACAGTTCGATTTATTCCCATTTATGTACCAACATAACAGATTCCCTTAGATTCTCCAAACTTTGGGTAATCCACAACAAACTATCAGTAACCAGATTTGACTTATCTTCACTGATTAACTAAATACATAGACACAATGAGCCAGATTCAATTGAGCAATTATTGTAAGTTACTGGAACCCATAAGCTAATTTGTTATTCAATTGGCGTTTTTAAGGGCTTGAAATGCTTGCAGTTGTTAAACCCTGAACTGACAGCCTCTCAAAGCCTTTGATCTTTCACGTCCGCAATAATTCTGATCACTAAAATCGCAAATCGCTATTCAATTGCTACAATTCCTCAAGCCCACAAATGTTTTCACACCCATAAATGTAAAATCTAGAAGAAAATCCTATGAGTACTAGATAGGACCTGCAAGGGGGTTAAAGACATATCCGTAGCACTGTAAAAGCAAATAAAAAATCAATACTGCACTGTAAATGATGGGAAAGCATGAAAGACATTAGAATTAATTGCACAACAGTCTCAAGCTCGCAAATCAGCAATAACAAATCATTTTATTTTATTTCATTTCGGGGTTATATTGATATCGGGAATCAATGAGTTTATACATATCAGGCTACTCATATGGAATAGAACAGTATTGGCATTCATATTTATTATTTTGTGTTTTGCTAGTCTGTTTGCATATCGGACCCCTAAACTCTAATTGATTGACACGTAACCTCGATGTTTTACTGACGTAATGATGACGGTCTCATTTTCTATTGGCTGTTTCTAAATGTGTAGTTGCGGCCTTGATTAATAGATCATGTTCCCGCCCTGAAATGCTACATACGATTGCATGGTTTACAGTTTCGGCTTTCAGCCCCTACCTTGCGGAATTGTAGCAGAGTTCAAGCCCGCAGACACACTGTCTGTATACCACGAGATGCAGGCTTCAAATAGAATTGGGTTCAATATGTGTAGTTCATTACACAAAACCATATTTAGCAGAAAAATTATTGTTACTGTAAGGTTAATATTATGCAGATAGTTTGTATTCTTAACACTGAGAAATGTTTGCTTTAAATACAAAGTTTATTATTATTTGGTTTTATCGAGTCTAAGAAAAATCATCATAAATATTTATACAATGGGAATGTCTATATTAATAAAAATGTATACTGGTTGTAAAGTGATAGAGCTGGACCATAAAGAAGGCTGAGCGCTGTAGAATTTATGCATTTGAATTGTGGTGTTGAGAAAACTGCTTAAAGTTTCTTGGACTGCAAAAAGATTCAATAAATCAATACTTCAGTTAATCAAGACAAACTGAAAGGTTTGATCAGGAGGCTGAAGCTCTATATTTTGGCACTATCATGAGAAGACATAATTCCCTAGAGACGACTCCCATGGTGGAAAAGATTGAAGGAACATAAAGAAGTGGATAATAAAAATGGAAATAGATAGATTGAGCTCAGAGGGGCAGTGTCTGACAGAAAGAGGCAGACAAGACTGAATGACTAAACAACAAAGTAATATTGGTGCTTGTAGATTGGTCTGCTCATATTCCATCAACCATAATCTTATCAATATGTCCTAGCAGTCAAGCTTCCAGTGTCAACATTTATATTGTATGTCATTCTGGGAGAAAATTAATTCTTATGTCATTCTTAAGTCACTTCTTATGTATGTATTGTATGCTTGTCTCTGTATTTTTATATTTAAAAGAATAAAAAAAACAGAAAAAAAAACCTTTATATTGGTATCTGTAGATGAGCTTGTTGATATGTACGCTGCCACTGCTTAACCAACCAGAGTGTTTAGTAGAACGAAAAGCTCAGGCTCAATGCAGTGAAGCAATTGCATAGAAGTATAAAAAAAAACAAGTATAAAAAGCTAAAAGCTTATCATATCCTATGGATTCTGAATCAAGAGATTAGTGACTACTACTAATGGATGAAAGACATAAATTTTATGCTCACCCATCAAATCAAGGCATCCCATTATCACATCTGCATTTTGAAATGCCATTATAAGTGTTAAATTCTGTGAGTTCAAGGAGCATTTGGGAACAACTATGACTTAGAAATGTCCAAGAAAGAAAATGCTGTCTGGCAGTTATAAGACACTAAACACTCAAATTATCAGTTAAACAGTTTCTGGATATATTTGACAGATTTGGTTAATGAGTTATACAAACTTGCTCTATATTGAAAGTGTGTGTTGATGGCAGAATACTATTAATGTTCATCAAGCATAAAAAGGTTAATTTCTATTTAAGTTTTTTTTTTAATTATTATTTCTCATGATGCAATCCATGCAGTCAGTTGAACTTCATTACACACCTACATCTCTTGTTTTTTATGATTACCATTTTCCCCTTTTGAACATGGCATCAATAAACACATGCAAAATTGAAACACAACACAGACAGAAGTATAAAAAAATGAAGTTTTTATTTTTCACAAGGAAGAGCAATAGGAAAACATAACATTTTCCACATATAGTATTTGTTTTTAACTGGAGCCTACAAGAACAGCACCAAAGAAAAAAAACAAAACAAAATAAAAATGTACAAACAGCCATAGATTAGTTATCTATAAGCATACATTTAATATTGCACTTTGTTTCTCTAAAAAAAAAACTGGATTTTACTCCATTTCCTAATTTTTAATTAGGAACAAATATCTTGAATACTGGACTACATGTCAACTCTGATTTTTAAGGAACTGACCAGTATAAGAAAAAAAAAAAAAAAAAAGAAAAATAATGCCTCTAAAAACAGAGTAAATAAATACTTTTACAAACTTTGCTGAAAAAGTTTAAGGATTTTGTATCATCACATTCTCATGAGATACAGTGCTAGTGGCCTTAACAATGCTAAACACATATTTGCAGTGGCTACGATATTGGTCAACCCAACTTTATAAGTAAATCTATAAGCGTCATAGGCAAATCAGGAATTGTTCCTGGTTTTTCTTCCCTATACTTTGGGAAAAATACAACCAGGGATTTGTATAATTCAAATTTATATATATATAAAAAGCATATTAATGCTAACTACACCAGCACTCTAAGGAAAATGTGGTGATGTGAGAAAGCATCAATTTATGAAGAAAAAAAATGTTACTGTCACTTCTAAACCAGTATTATTTCAGTGGAAACCAAACATCTCCAGAATCACTTAAAACGTGACTAATTAAACTTTACATGTCTCCTCGCTGGAAGTTTTTACTGTGGAATTATTAACTAAATTAGCTTAAAAGGACACTTGCAAAAGTTTTTTTTTTTTTTTTTTTTGTTTTAAGTCAATAGCTGTAAAAAGAAGAATTGTTCGTTATTCTCCCAATTGGGCGAATAAAACATTTGTTTTATAGAAGGGATTTAAGAAAGTTGTACCATCATAGCAGAGAATTGGAGCATAACCAAGACATTTTGCTCCACTTTCGTAAGCTTGTTTTGGTTGTGCAACTAGAACAGATGTTCTTTCCTCAGGCCTAAATCTTTATACAAAGAAAAAAAAAAAAAAAAACACAACTCCATTAACACTCCTGGTGCTTGTACAACAGGTTTATATTTTCTTCATGGTTGAGAACATGATGCATATATTTATTATTAACCTAGTTATTACGCATTTTATATTGTATGAATAACAATACAATAATAGTTGCTCAACCAGAACAACCTTTCATTTAAAGCGTTCCCAAGTAGCAAACACCAGTTTAGCATTCCTAACGCTCAAAGGCCATAGGAAAGAACATGTGCTTGTCTACTGATTAAATATAGTAACCTGCCCTATTTAAACTTGAATATAATTTGTAGTGGTCACACAATATGGTTTAATATGTTTATTTTGGTACAGATTTGCAATAAAATCAGTATTTGAAGAAAAATACCAATATAGCTTTTAAATCTTACATTTGAAAATAGCATTGTTGCTCCCAGCAAATGTGTTTTTCTCCATCTCCTATCAGGTGTCCAGGTGCTGATTTGCTCAGGGTGGGGCTATACTATTTTTTTCTGATAATGGTACCTACACTAGCCACTCTGAAGTATGTAGATAAATACTTATCAGAATCACAGATAAAAGCTCTTTCAGGACAGCCCCCTGGGCAAATACTCTTCCATAACCGGACACCTGACAGATAGTGGAGAGCAGCATATCTACAACGCTAAACCGAACATGTAAATTGGAAAAGCTACATTGATTTTTATTTTCTATGTATTTTATTGCTAATCAGTAGTTAAGTAAACAAATGAAACCTTCTGTATGAGCATTGCAGTGGTCCTTTAACACAGGATTCCTGTTAACTGTGACAAGCTTACGTGTCTTCTCATGACCTGCACATCATCTGGTACAACCTTGTTTAATGCCCTAATATAGCTTACAGACTTATTGTTAAACTGTTGGAAATTTTCATTAGCATAAAAGAAAAAGGAAAAAGAGGATGAGAAATAGGAGTTTTTTTAAGCTAATCTTGTGCATGTTCTAAGCCTACATCACTCCATACACCCTTCTCTCACAAACAACAGTGCAACAAAAAACACAAATAGCATTCCAAAGTTTGGCAAGTGATGAGTTCTCCTGAGATTAAGTGATTTGTAGGAAGTCTGTAACAAAATCCTGCTTGGGGTGACAGTATAAAGGCAACATGTCTTTGAAAGAAATTATGATGTACAATCTTGACAAAAAGTCTTTTTTCCTCATATCTTTTTTGTATTTTTTTTTTAACCCACGGAAATCGTTGCTATACTACTACTACAGTAGGCTGCGAAACGACATACAGCAATAAGGATTGGCATGAAGGCATTTGATGTTTGTAACGAAATCCATTGCTGAATCCAAGCTGAAGAGGTGATGCACAGGCAGCCAGATAGGACAAAACTGAGCATGTACACTTGCAGGTACAGTCCAGGCTACAACAAGTCTAGTTAAAAATAAAAAAGGTTAGTGCATTTGTCATTTAAGTTTTTCAAAGCTTTTGTTTGCTTTCCAATTGTGCAGAACACAAGCGCACTGGACTCAAGTCTGGCAGAAATAAGGAAAGCTGTAGTGATATCAAGCTGCTCTACATAAAGCACACAATGTGCAAATTTCATTGTAGAGGAGGAATCGGCTCCTCCCGTTATTTTTGTGTTAAGCATCTCATTACTTGGAGTACAAGCTCTGCAGCTTCATGAGTGTGCAAACAGCAAGTATGTAGAACTTCCTTAGATATGCAGCCCAAACTCATTATAATGCTGCAAATATAATCAGGACCATTGGATGAGCTAGCTTGCACACTTCTGATGAGATAAGCAATTTGAAGTGCATCTCCAAAATGGCTGCCCCATCTTCTGAAAGACAGCTTTTAGTCTCATCTTTTTTGCTGAGACAAACCCCCTCAACGGGATGGACATGATGGGTGCTCCTCTGTGGGTTGCTCTGGGTTAGGATCAACCTTAAAAATAAAGAAAAAAAAAATAAAGATAAATAAGGAGAAATAAATATATATTATTTGCAATTTGTCATAAGCTATCAAGTTGCTGTAGCGTAATATTCAAAAATGTAACAATATAATACAAGAGCAACTTCAATGTGCGATAGCGAAGAGATATGCCCCCTTTCCTCCCCAAAAAAGCTGCCATTGTTTGAGTAGATATTCTGCTCTTCAGGTTTGATGAATAATACATTTAACATGATACCCATACATTATTATGGTTGTAATCATTGTAAACAACTACAATGGGGTTCTTTAACATCTTTTTTTTCATTAAATTATTCTTGTATTGCATCATTCTGAATTGTGCTTTGTCTTGTATAGCCCACAAACAAACAGCTTTTTATATTATTTAATGTTGGGTTATGAAATGCTCATTAGGTCAAAGCCAGGCAGACTATAAATCACTTGACATTTAGGAAAGACAATCAACAAGGCTATTGTTAAATGTCTTGTACATTAAGGATAACAAAGGAGACATTTCTATGAACTCTAAACAATATAATATGGGGAGTTCAATACTGTGAGTAATAATTTTGACGATTGCAATATAATGAAATATGCAACCTTGAGCACTGTATAACAACGTTGACTTATTTCTCAAAATAGGAACTTCTGATAACAGGGCCCAATGTTACATTTTTTTTTTGGTTGCCTGCTGTTAGATTTCATATCACAATTGACATTAACATTCAGTCGCTATAGAGTAACTACTAAACATTTCTGTGCTAATGGCTTCCAAATGGATAATTTATCAATAGGAAAAAAATCTGTTAATACCATGTTTCCATGGAGTTTTTTAGTCAGCTTAATTTATTATATACTTTATTAATTATTTTAACAAAAGCATTATGTGTTTGCAGTAGTAATATATTTTTACCTCTGAGTAAAGAGGAGGAGGAAGAAAACGAAATTCTTGGATGTACGCAAAAAGTGGTCCTTGAAGTGCCAACTCAAAGTTATCACAAGCATTTGAAGAGACAAGATTCTGCCTTTGTTCTTCTGTGACAATTTCTGCATAGCTTGGAGGTGCTAAAATAGAATAAGAAATATTAATTGATTTATTAACTCAAAACACAAGGCCTAAAAGACTAACAAAATATATATAAAAAAATAATGCTAATCCATGATTAGCCACTAATAAATTGATTCTAGAAACTGTTGTTCTGTTCTATCTCTGGCTTATACACAGCAGCCCCTAATCTTGTACACACTTGCTCCGCATGGCTATAACATGGCGATTGCAACATGTGTAAACTGTAAAAGGTATTGGGTAATTACCTTCAGGTCTTTCTGGCAGTGTCAGGCCGAGCCAGTTGTTCATACTGTATTGACTGCTAACACTAGATGTCCTACTGCCAAATGGATGCAAAGGAATAGTGCCAATCACCAGTGGTAGATTGAGGAATAAATCCATAGCCCCTGGAATATCCACATAAACCTAAAATGTGAAGAAAAAAAGTTAATTATTTGTCATACAAATGTGTTCAAATAAGAAACACATACAAAAAAAAAATTTGGAGCTAATATAGGCACACAAGAAACATGGTGCACTAAATAAATATTCTTCATCAACAATTTTTTAAAAACAAAAATATGCTAAATATAATTAACTTTATATTGTCATGATGTTAAGACTTGATTTCCAACATTTGTTAAATAATGCCAGGTAACAAACATCATCAACATTGGCTGTTTGATGTATATCAAAATGTGAAAAATAAATAAAAAAATAAATTATATATATATATGTGTAAATAAAAGATACATACCATAAGTGAATAATCAACGTGGATTATGGAACAGCCAATAATGGAAGGTGATACAGGTGGAATTTTCAGCAGCTTTCCGTTCCAGGTTTCTGTTTTTCCAGAAGACAGGGATTCTCCTCGGAGGTTGGCAACAAGTTGCTTAACTTCCTTCATTTTCCCTTTGGCAAAGAATGTCTGTGTTTGGTAGATGGCAGCTTTTGGAACAACCATGCGGGAAGAGCAGTTTTCAATTTCAGCAAAAATTTGAATTGATTCGCCTTCAAGGAAAAAGAAAAAATATTTTTGTTAAAAAAAATCTTAAGTGGTAAACTGATCTTCCTTAATGAAGGTAAATTTAACATGTATTAAAATGTTTATTAAATTATTACTGTATAATAAATATAAAATTCTAAAACTACAGAATGTACTAGAGATATAGTTAAAACTAATGTTATAAACAAATATAAAACAATTACATAAATGCGGTAAGACCAATTACGGCAGATGGGTATGATTATGTAAATAATAATCTGAACATACCTGGTGTGTAGCCCTTCCGTTCTATTTTGGCACTTAAGGATATTGGACCTGAGGTACAGAACCAGCAACACAATGTTTTTTCTTTTGTGCCAGCTTGGGGTGACTGTAAAACAAAAACAAATTTCAATTCAATATTCATCACAGAAGGCAAAAATGTAATGTCTCCAACAAATATAAGACAACCAAATTGTATTTGTGTCGTTTCATTTGTAGGATATAAATATCAATGACTGATGGGCAAATTTAAATAGCTAAATACAGAAAGGGTTTATTAAATGTAAAATACCCAAAGAGTATGGGGTGGTAATGGGTATATATGCTTTAGATAAAAAAAAATAATAATGTAGAATATTTAAAATGTCTGCTACAATATCTATAATTACGTCATAGAGTTTAAGTTCAATTCTTACCAGTAACAAAGGAGTGTTGATATCTATATGTTCAAAGACTGTGAATTCCTTCTTTAATTTTACTGGTAGGAGCCAAGGCCTGTGTAATTCGGCTTTCACCCAATAGCGCACACTGCCATGTCTGCCTTCAAATGAGGTAGCAAGGGTTCTGTGCAAAAAAGTAAGGCAAAATTAATGACAGTGTCCAACTAATATAAAGATCTATATTTCTTAAATGGTAGTAAAATATATTAAACTTACTAAGAGCACTCAAAAAATGTAAATGCTTCTTAAAAATGGCACATTTAGTGTTTCTATACTAGTAGGCCAATAAATGACATGGCTTGTGTTACACTTATGACTGAAGCTTATACATATAAAGAAGCCGAATGTTAATAATAAAGCTCCATATTCCAGTAGAAAATGTTCTTTTAGATTTTTTATTATTATTATACTGGACTAGTTAACAGTAGCAGGTTTTGTGGTTACTTTTAATAACCCTGCTTAACCATAGACTATCATATGCTGATGGTAAGATGGTAGGATGATTTCTGTAAAATTTCTGCCAGCTATATACATCTAAATATACTTACGTCTGTGGAAGCTCAAAGGTGAATGCATACTCGTGCCTTCCAGAAGGAATAGTGGTAAGTCCTTCTTCAGAGTTATCATCATCTATAAAAATATAAAAAAAAAAAAAGGAGATTATTGACGTGAATTATTCAATTTTTTGTAAATAAATTAACATATTAATTGATTATAAATAGTAACAACTGCTGATACTTTTCATTGATATTTAAAAAAAAAAACATACTGCTCACTGTGGTGCTAAGGTGGGATTAATTTATCACATTTCACAAAACGTGCAACAAAAAATGATTTTATTAAACGTATCTTCTTGCAGATTGCTTAAAGCCTTTCAGTGGCAGAGGAGTTTGCAGGCCCTGCTGCCATTAAAAGGGTTAATTTCCTTTGTATGGAAGGGCTGATGCACGCACGCTTATATATATATATATATCATACATATATATATATACACATACAGAAATATTTGTGTATATATAAATATTCACATATCATTATTTCACAGCAGTGCTTCGTGTTTTACACAATACATTTTTCTCACTCTTACGAGTTGCCATGTTGTAATATTGCCTGGCAACCTTACTAAATAGCCAGGGGTAAGAAAATATACCTAAGATATCACTATATAATACGCACAACCAGCCCTTTGGAAACAATAGGATCTGGTGATGTCCTTTGGGTTGATCCCCACCCATAAAGGCGAGATATTTGGGAGGAGTTTTTATTTGAAGTAAACAACTTGACCTTCCCATTCTGCCTTGGCAAACTATTGCAAAAGACATTTCGTATCATTTTTGGGTGTGTAAGAGCAGAGCTGTGTCATACTCGGTGCCGCCATGCCAAGATATCATGATAAGTGAAGGAGAAAATGTATTTTCTTCAATGTGTGGAAGTTATAATATATTTGTGTCTGTAAAATGTACATAAAATATCTTAATCCCCTTTATCTGCTCACGAAAAAGGCTCTTGTTGTGTAATATTGTGTGTGTTATATAAACACATTTTCGTGCTATTATTTGTCTGCCAAAATTATATAAAAGGCTGACACTGCATTTGCAACTAACATAAAGCCAAACTTATCACACGCCATTTTATTTAGCTTTTATTCTTTGTTATATTGGATTTAACATTAAAATATATTTGTTTCTTTGTATAATTCTTTCTTAAGACCACGCTGTACTTGACGGTGAAGTTTTTTTATTCTGCCAGCTCAGCAAGCTCCTGGAAACAGCAGCACTAGTGGCAAGTACAGTGTGGTAAACAAGTGCTGAGCTGTCAATCACAGACAGACTCTAGCAGGAGAGGACCGGCCTAAACCGGTGCAAGCAGATCCTCAGCCAGTCTCTCATATGCATAGACATTACGTAGCTAACCGCAGAGACTGGAGAGCACAGCCTAACATGATGGCCACGCCTAAAAAGCTGCCTCCTCCAGCTTCCGGGTCTAAGGGACACCATGCTGGATCTGAGCACGCCTAGAGCAAGGCTGCACTGACAGGGGACTGATTTATGTCTAGATCCAAGTAACATATGGCAGCTCTCATAGTACAGTCCATAATCAACAGGTTTATTAGCATCTTTACTGAGAGATCTAATAAGTAAAATGCCATGTTAAATATAAAAAATGTTTTTTATTCGACAATAATTAGTGACCAACATCTCTGCAAAGCAGCGTGGCCAAAGCGTATCATTGTACGCTGCAATATTGGTATATTTCTTACCAAATACGAGTTTTATATGAACAAAAAGTACCATAAATGTGGCACAGTAGCTGTACGATATGTGCACCCCTTAGATTGTAAGTTTTCAATTGAGTGTCCGTGTCTTGGAAACAAGCACTATGTGCATTTGATTATAAGCTCAAAAACAGGGCCCTCCATTCTTTATAAGGTGTTAAGTTTGTTTTTTGCCTTGTACAATACCACTGTACAGCGCTATGGAATATGTTGGCGCGATATAAAGACAATAATAATAACACTGGCCAAATGCTATATATAATATATATATATATATATACACACACACATATATTCAATGGGAAGCTAAAATTAGTATTGCTTCTAACTTGACAAAGAGAGGTCGCTCTTAGAAGCTCATCATAAGAATTATGAATGTTTGTCAATTTAAAAATGTGCCACTATGTACTGCAATACTTTGATTTGATTATATATATATATTTATTTATATTTCATTTCTGTTTGTTACCAAATACACCACTACATTGTTTCTCTAACTGCCTCTACATTAACAGAACAACCAGCCAGGCAGCAAGATCAAGGGCACGTGTAAAGCACACTGAGAATAGAAAGTCTGCTACGTCATAGCCACGCCCAACTCCCCCAACTGCTCCCAGGCGCCCTAAGCAACAAGAAACAACCAATCACAAGTCCCAGTTATCACCTTAGCAACAGCCTAACAAATGCCATCAAGCCAATCAGAGGCGCCACGGGCGTTACTCGTTTCTCCCCCCCTCCTCCCCCGCTAACTAGGCTTGTGTGAGGCGTATTGCAAGCTGCACGTAACAGGAGAAGGGGAGGATTAACCCTGTCACTGCTGCAGCACAGGGCAATGTTTAATGGGTTAATATTTTATGAATCTGCTTCCTAATACAGGGCAGCTGGAACCAGTTGCTCGACCTCATTACCTTCTCTGATTTGGGGTATTAATAAACTATGTGTTTTAGGGTAGCTGTGTAATAAACATACCCATAATATCACCTCACAGTGTGTGTGTCTTACACACCATTACTAGATGTGTGCTGTCATCTGCAAGCACATACTGGGGGATTACACAAATATACAGACTGTACAGCTATGTCTTCAGTAAAAAATCCTGACATGTCCATACTGCATCAGAATAGACATCATTATTTATCACACTACTAATGTACAATGGCTATGTGGTGTATTGAGGTAGACTTCAGAATAGACATTATTATCTATCACACTACTAATGTACAATGGCTATGTGGTGTATTGAGGTAGACTTCAGAATATACATTATTATCTATTACACTACTAATGTACAATGGATATTCTTTTCCTCTGTATAGCGCTACGGAATATGTTGGCGCGTTACAAATAAAAGTAATAATAATAATAACGGATATGTGGTGTATTGAGGTAGACTTCAGAATAGACATTATTATCTATTACACTACTAATGTACAGAATAGACATTATTATCTATTACACTACTAATGTACAATGGCTATGTGGTATATTGAGGAGACTTCAGAATATACATTATTATCTATTACACTACTAATGTACAGAATATACATTATTATCTATTACACTACTAATGCTAGGGATCTATGTACAATGGATATGTGGTGTATTGAGCTAGATATCTGCATGCACCTGCAAAATCTGGGTCAAAATGGTCATGCAACTAGTCCTGGCCAGTCTGCACCCCACACAAGGATTACTCAGAAGTTATCTACATATAGATATTGTGCTGGTATGATATGTATAAAAACCATGCAATGCACCAGCCTGATCACAATAGTATATTTCTCTATATATATTTATATAGACACAGATGCATTTGCTGCTATATGTCCATTTTATACCAGTTTCTCCCTATTCAATGCCTTTCTCCTTTGCAAGATATTGAGTCATGGCTGCCACCTGACACTCCTGCAGCCAATGCCTTGTGAGGAGAGGAGGCCCCCCTCCCACTCAGATCTAGCTCTCTCCACTGACACCACTAGCCCAAAACAGGATTGAACCGCTTCTAACAAAGGGTGGTGTAAACTTCAGAAAAACAAGATGATTCCTTCACTCCCCCCCCCCCCCCCCCCCTCCCCAATGCAATGACTTCTCAACCCTGTATGGTATCCAGCTGCACCCATTACACCCCATCCCTGCCTCTATCACCCCAATACTGCATGTGCCTTGTAATGCTTTATAAGTAATTGCAGCACTGGCACCAACACCTCCAAAAGTTATGATGGAGATGAACCATGATCCAGAACATGGACCAATGACCTCAATGCACAAACAACATCACATCTACATTTTATTACACTCAATTATTGGGCTTAACAATAATTCCACTTATAAAATATCATTGCCATTGTACATGGTACCAACAGATGCCATGAAAATGCCCAGTTATACACATGCATTAAAACAATGACATTTCACTGCCACCCAGTAGACTATAATAGCTATATTTGTCAATAGTGATACAAATTAAACTCATTTTTATTATTTGCCACATTACTTATTAAGAGGATACAATGTAATCAATTAAATAAACAAGATTATCCATACTTTAGTAATAATATACAGGATGAGCAACCAAATATATCATTCAGATATTGGCTAATCAACCAAATACATCATTTAATAAAGTCAACATTATTTAAAGATACAGAATGATCAACTAAATATATAATTTAGATATAGGCTAATCAACCAAATACATCATTTAATAAAAACAATATTATTTGAAGATAATAATCAACCAAATACATAATTTAGATACAGGATAATCAACCAAATACATACTTGGTAAAAGCAAAAATAATTAATATTATAAGAAAATACACTTACCTCTTTCATGCCCAATTAAGATGTCTTTATGGTTGAAATATTCTACTTCTTCAGTATAGTTCTGTGTATAGGCAGTGTTAGATCCAGCATTTCTTGACTCAGTCCATCTCACTTTTGCATGTCCCCTTGCATGGATTTTAAGAGATTTTACCCTAATTTCCCCAGTAACTTCCAGATTTACCCTTCCTGAGACTGTGTCCCCACTGGAATATACTGGGACATTGCTGTCATTAAGACAGTCAAAGCTTATTGTCAAACTCTTCACCTTTCCCAGCACCATGTTTGTAAGAAAATGTATAAAAATATTCTATGATGGAAAAAAAAAAGTTAAGATCTCATAAATGTGATCTTAAGATTGCACTGTTTGATACCTGTGCCTTGCAAGATCTGCAGGCAGGGTCAGTGCTTCTTTTTGCAGGTTAGTTCATTGAGAAATTGCAGGTATAAAAAACCAAGTAACAGCGCTGGGTGCTGTCACAGTGCTCTGATCAGTGGTCTCCTCACAAAGACAACTGTCTGCAGTGTGCCGGCTCACTTATGTGCAGCTTTGTGAAAAACAACCTCTCTGCGCATGCGCGGGGCTCTGCCACTGCTCTCTTTTTTTTCCTCCTCTTCTCCATCCTAGCCCTTTCCCTTCCTCAAGAAAACTTTATAGGACGTGCCCTTTTTTTTTTTTACCTCTTGTTTGTTTTAGCAGAGCAGATTGTATAAGTGGCAGGGTGCAATGGTGCAAAACTAGTAAATGTGTGTGTGTTAGCAGGAAAATAAAAGGGGCCAGATGACAGTGTATGGGTGCAAGGGGATCTGCAATATGCAATGGAGTCCTTGCATTTAAGGATTTGCAGGAGCTGGTATGTTGTCTACAAGAAATGGTTATGCACATTTGGGAAATATTTCAAGAATATGATATCTTAGTCCTGGAAAATTTGTTATTCTTGTGGAATGCTTGGAGATACTGCAAAACTGTATATAAATACATATATACAGTATTATAGCATTGCAAAGCACCCAGACCCTCTGCTATTTACAGTAAATGAGGAATCTTAATTTATTAGCTGAGGATGGCAAATAAAAGTGATCTGATCATCTACATATATTTATTGCTTCTCTTATAAAAAAATATTTTGCACTGGCTTCCTCCTGCCACTGTTTAGGGCCCATTATTGTATACAGTTTAGAGATATGGATTACAAACATAAAGAAAGTATAACTGCAGTCTAGGGATGTACTGTGTGCATAATACGTAATGGTAAAATCCAGCAAAGACTAATGACAAATGTATGTTTTCTATATGGTATATAAATATATATATATATATATATATACACACACACACAAACACACATACATACAGTATATATATATATATATATATATACATACACACACACACATATATATATATATATATATATATATATATATATAGATATATACATATATATATATATATATATATATATATATAGGTGGCACAACTTTTGGGCGAAGCACACTTCTGCGGCGTCATGTGCGCGCCGAAAAATGTCTGAGAAATGTGCGCACCCACACCAGCGCGCACTCACCCTCCTTCTCCTTCTATATATACACACACATATATATATATATATATATATCCACACATATATATATATATATACAGACACACATATATATATATATATATAATTTGTGTGCATCTAATTTAGTATAGAAGCTCCCAATACATAAGTTAACCCTAAATTAATGTAGAGTAGCTGAATCATGTTAAAATCTGTACACATCTGCACAAAGGAAATAAAATGAGCCCTGCTAAGGAGAGGTACAAGCTACAGGCAGACCATGGCCTTTGCATTGGCCATTATTGTATTACACAATTAGTAGGTGATTTATGCAAGTTCATAGAGCATGTTTAAGTGCTTATACTGACCTTGAGATTGGACCCACCAAGATCTGCAAGAATTACTGTACTATAAAATCTGAGATACAATAGACTATGTCATTGGTGATATTATTTATTTAATATTCTGCAAGATCATTGATTTTTACTCTTACTACAAAAACAAGAAATATGTTTTTTTTTCTTTTGTCTTTTAGATTCTATTTTTGAAGCATATTTTTGTCTGTTTTTATACTGACATAATTAAATTATTATAACCTATGTGGTATTAATATGTAATAATAACTGTGCATAGTTTTGAAATGCTGTTCAAAACTCTGAATGTGTGTCAGTGTGTAATCTTCCTAATTAATAATGGTTGCCTTTAAGTTTATGAAACAAAACAATAAATGGAAAAGTGAAAGTAAACTGAATCAGTGAGGCAGGGATAGTTGGAATATGGAGCTTGTCTGCAATGGATTCCTTGAATGCCAGTGCAGTGAATAGACATATCTACAGTACATGTCATGTGGATAGTGTTTACCTGTATTGTATTTATTTTCACAATTGAGGAATATATTACTGATTAATTACATAGGGCCTCATTCTATTACCGGCCGTAAATCGGCCGTAAGGCTGCGATTCCTTGCGGGGGTTCAGTTAACTCGCGATTCTATTATACGGCCCGCAAGGATCTCCTCTTACGGCCAGCCGTATATCTTGGAACCGGCCGTAAGCTGTGAAATATAAAAACTCAAAAATAAATTCAAGCCTGCACTGTACAGCTCTGTAAATGCTAGGGATCATATTGGGGGACATGAGGAATAAAAGTAACCCCCTCTCAAGCTTGCACATCAGCCCAAACCTGAGTTCAAATTAACTCTTTATTTTCCGGCTGCGGCGTGGGTGTGTCTGAGGTGCTCCAAGCACTCTGGACTTTTTACATGTATATTTTACGTATATTAAAAATAAAATATTTTACGGATTTGAGTATAGGATAATTATGTGCTATTTTTTCTAACACCTAAAATCCCTTTATAGTCTTCTCAAAGTGCAGGATGGCTTTATTTGGGCTTGATTACGTGCTTAATTGGTGCTAGCGAGACCTGTTTGCTGCAAGTAAGCTGCGGCTCGTTTTTAGCCTTGCAGAGAGGGTTCCCGGAGCAATAGAATTGCAAATAGGATTTTCTTACGGCCGTTTTAGATCAAAGGCTTTCCTCCGGCGCGATCGGCTGCAAGAGATAGCAAGGCACCGGCCGCAAGCCTGCCGGAGTCCCCGGCCGGAGGGGAATAGAATAGCCGGAAAGCTTGCGGCCGGTCCTTGCGGCCCCGCAGCGGCTGCGGCCGGTAATAGAATGAGGCCCATAGTATTCTTAAGGATAGAAATGATATATGCGCCAAAATATTCAGTACATTGCTAAGTACATGACAAAAACAAAATTAACACATTGCATAAGGATGGAGGGCCATGTATATATATATATATATATATATATATATATATATATATATATAAATACATATATACAAATATAGATATAGTTATACAATACATATATGTATATATATATATATATATATACCGTGTGTATATATATATATATATAAAAAAAAAAACAAAGTCAGAGGTGCTCATCACAGAACGAACCAACCTTAATAGGTTAGTTCTATAGCCATGATAAGCCACTCTGAGAGCAACCTCTTTTAGCTCACTTGTGCCCTTCACAGGGAGAAATATCCTGTAGTATATCAGTCTGGTGCCACTCAAAAGAGTGACCCAGCCCCGAAATACCAGGCAATCCTACCCTGAACAGGAGAAACAGCAAACCCCAGACGCGTTTCGGCCTTTATGGGCTCGTCAGTGAGGTGCAGCTGAACTCCCTAAGGCACAGTGAGCAAGGGGTCCACGTCTGGAGTCCCCTATTACCCTTAGGGAGACTAAACCCTAAAAGTAATTTGCATATACAAAACAACAATATATATATATATAAATAAAAATAGAGGTCCGCTCTGAAAGGGGCCTGCTGTCATAAAAACTATGAATAGGTTTTTCCAATAAAAAAGGTATCACTATATACTGCAAAATGCACACACATATATATATGTGTGTGCATTTATCTGTATTTTCACTCACTCTTATGCTACCATTTTTAATATTATATATAATATGGAAAAAGTCATATTTTGGGTTAAGTGGTTCTCATTTATTAATTCAAGTGCCATTTTCTGTTATTGGAAAACTTGTTGCTTTTTGGGAAATAAAAATATGCCCTAGTTTAAAAATGTATTTTCACAAGGTGGACAGTAAAAAAACTTTCTATCAGAAAATGTAAATATTATGAAGTTTCATACACCTTTTGTGATATGACCTGGTGCTGTTCTTTGGGTTATTACCTCTGAATAGATTTCTGTAGAAGTATTACAGTTTTCTATAAATAGTAATATACATTAGCAGGCCATGGTAACACTGTAAGTAGGCCATAGAAACCTTGTCAGCTGAAAACAATCACCACAGTGGTCCTTTAAATTAGATAATTGATAGAATGAGCACCAAGTTATATTATTTATTCAGATGATGAACGGTTTTGTAGAAAGTTACATAATTAAGGATTTGTTCTTGAAATGGACATGTCTGCACAATATAATGCAGATTGTGCCTAAAAGATTTCAGTTTGTTTTTCAATTGAGTTGTACAGTTTATAGGTCACATTAAAGGTGGAAAAAGTTCTGAAATGATTTATCTTTGTCTTATTTTTTTACAGCACAGAAACCTGACATTTTAACAGGGGTGTGTAGACTTTTTATATCCACTGTATGTTAATACATGGCACATATTATCTGATTACCATGAAACTTGCACATAGACATTTTGACTTTTAGATGCTTTATATATAAGCACAAGTTCAAACTACTTAATTTTCAGCATCATTATAGTGGGTGTTGTTAGCTGGCATTACGCAATGCTTGTGGGCAGAGACCTATAACTGGGCAGGGATGAGGGGTGGGGATTTGGATGATGCATGATGGCAAGGGAGCGGTGAGGGAGGTTTAGTAAGCCCATCAGACACATGGCACTATCTTTTCGTCCCCTGCAGTCCTGCAATTTGTTTGCCTACCCACCCATCTCTCTCTATGTATTTATTTATTAAGTAATATGGATATGTTCTGTCTGTGGGATAGGTATGCATAATGTTATGGTATTATGTATACCTTTGTCACAGATTTAGGCTTCAGCTTAGCAGTTGTATGAAGGCCTAACCTCTCCCAGCGGTAGAACGGTGTTAACTTACAGAATGCGGAAGTACACAGCTACACTAATGGCTTCCCCTCGCGCACGCAGCCTATTTACACTACACACTTCACACATTGCTGACACTTACACCTCAGCTCAACAACAGTGCAAATCTACATTGGATGCTGCAGGAACATCAAAACAGATTGTTAGTTCTTCAGCACATTCCATGCTGCATATATTAATTACAAATAGGTAAGGTATATTAATTTATGATTTCATTAATTAATTAGCATAAAAAAAATATACACAAAACAAAACAAAAAAACACCACAGTATCACAAAAAAACACAAAGAACTTCACCAAGGAGCCCCAAAGGTGCTCATAGGACACAAAGTACACCAGGGGAGAGGCTTGCAATAAGCGCCAAAAGGAGATCAGCGTAGACCTTACAATAAGCGCAAAAGCGCCTATATTAACAAAAAACACACCAACCCAAAGGCTCGCAATGAGCGCCGAAGGATCTCAGACCACCAAAACACTTACTGTCTGTGGCAAACAGCATTACCTGCCTTACAATTTTATTGTCATCATTTTTTGACGGGCAAGTCGCTAGTAATCTAATAATTAAAAAAAAACAAAAAAAACATTCAGCATTACAAGATTTTCAGAATATAAATGACACCACTGGTGTTGGTTCAAGCACTGTGGCCTCAAAACCACTGTGTTACTACATTAGATTAAAAAAATATATAAAAAGTGCTGATCTTAAAACAGATACTGAAGCTACCTATTTTTTTTATTTTGCACTTAAAAGGTTATGGATAGTACAAACATTAGTCATGCAAAGGTTAAAAAAACTGCGCATGGAAAGTTTATTTGTTACAATGTCAGAACCTCCCATGAAAAGAAACTGATTAAAGGGACATGGAACACAATCCTTTTTTTCCCAAGCATTGAAAAAAGCATTTTTTAAGCATTACAATCGTTATTTTCTCCATGATGTGATTTTCTCCACCTGTTTAAAATGAAATTGAAACTAATAGGAAATGCAGTAAAACTTCTGAATAGGTTTTTGTGCTCTGAGACATTTAGTTGTGTGACGCATTATCAGATACCCTCTATTTGATGCAACAAATAAAACATTTTAAAGTGTTTAAGTTCTTTCAGGTCCAGTCAATCAGTCTAGACAAGGGTTGTCCTACTCTAGTTCTCCTGAGTTGGTATCACACTAGGGGCCTCATTCAAATGCGATTTGGCCAATTGAATAGGGTTCTATATAAGCACATATTTTTTTACAGAGGTTTTTAGTTAGTGAACTTCTATCCAAAAGCAAGGCCTTCACTAACTAAAAACTTCTGTAAACAAATATGCTATGTGCTTATATAGAGCTCTATTCAATTGGCCAAATCGCATTTGAATGAGGTCTTAAGGCTAATGGGTTGTTAGATACATCCTCACCCTTCTTGATAGCTCATAGATGCAAACTAGCATACTGAGCAGCATATCAGCATACAGAAACAGCAGTTTAAATCTGGAATATATCAGGAATGATTGGAAAATGGTGAAAAATAGTGTAAACTATGTAAAGACAGTTTTAATGCCCTTTAAGACGAAATCAACTTTCTGTTGGGGTGACAGTGTCCCTTGGAATGTTTAGAAAATGTTATAAAAGTTCTAATGATTATTTCTATTTTCTGCCTCATTAATATTGTTATATTATATGTAAAATATGTTCCTTTTGCATAGATTATATTCAGAAGTGTCAGGTGATAGAGCTAATAGTAATATCCTAAAATTCTGACCATGGCCCCTATTCAATTGTCCAAATCGGAATTACATGAACCCGTAATGGAGCCAGTAAAAGTTACAGATATTTCATTGGCTACATTTTGCTACTAGCAATCCATTTGTGAGTTACAGGTTCAAAAGTACTGCGGTTGTCAAAAACGTAACTCCATCCTATCTCCTCCTCTGATGTTTCAAGCATACAAATGTAACCAGTGCTAAAGATGCAAAATCCATATTAATTGCAAGAACTCAACAAACCTGCAATTGCCTTCAAACGTGTAAATTACATATGTGTAAAAAAATTATCAGCGTACTAGATAGGACTCGCAAGTGGGTTAAACACCTGTTCGTTACACTGCAAAAGCAAATAAACACACACTACTGTGCTTAAAATACTGGGTAAGCAATGAGAGGCATTAGAGTTAACTGCACAACAGTCCCAAGCTCGCAAATCTGCAATAAAACATGTTAAGTCGATTCCAGGAATCAAGGAGTTAATACATATCATGGAACCCGCATCACAGATCGGACTTTTAAACACTAATTGATTGTAGTTTAAACTCCATGTTTTACTGATGTCATAATGACTGTCTAATTTACTTTTGGCTCTGTTTAAATTTTAACTTACGGGCTTGCTTAATTGATCACGATCATGCCAAGTCATGCTACGTACTGGTTCATGGTTTGCGTGTTGGGGCTGTGAACCTGTAATTGCGGGCTTGAGTCAATTAAATACATCTATATATGTAACAAATTTCTAACACGCAGACAAACAGTCAGTATGAAGGTAATTACGGGCTTGTAATTAAATGGGTGCCCATGTCTGAGCATTTGTAATACAGCTTGTCAATCTGTCTGCTGCTTTCTATTAGTATTACATTATTACACTATTGGTAAAATAGGTGAACGTAAAGTAACTTATTTTTGTATTCTTGTGTTTTGCACATATTGTTTGGGGTTAGTTGTTCCTGTATTTAATTTAGAACAGTGGTTCACTAACCCCTCCTGAAGACCCAACAAACAGGCCATGATTTAGATCAAACAAAGGTGAGGCAACTAGTATTTAGTGAAGCTGTGGAGCCTCTAATTTCTTCACCTGTGTATTCACACAGTGAACCTAAATCATGGCCTGTCTGGTGGGTATTGAGGAGAGAGTTGGGAACCACTGAGTTAGAAACATTTGAACATAAAGAAAGTAGACAGTTTGAGCTCTCTTAATTGTGGCCTATCTTGTTCTATCTCTGTAGTGAGAAAAATGACCCATGTATACAAGTTGTTTTATTTAATAACGCACTCCAATTTTAAACTTACTCTCTATTAAGTGCATTGGAGTTACATTTATATTCCATGAAAATGAAGCACCTTTTATTCAATTTAAGTCTTGCAATACAAATGCTTAAACCACAACCTATGTTGGTCCTATTTGTAGCATCAAAAGAAATATACAAGACTTATTTTAGTGACAAATAATTATTCTAATACATTACTATAAAACCTGGCTAAAACTCTGTATCTCAGCACTATCATTGAAACATACGTTGTATCAGAGGAACGTTTCCAACCTGTCGTTCCTGTGTACTACTAATATTTACACTAAATTAGGATCTAAGTAGTTTAGTGTTCATAAAGCGACATTGTGATATTCTGTTTTCTTTCAACTTAAACTTCCTGTCACATAGCTTAGGGCTTCATCCTATTAAGGGACGTAAAATGGCTGCAAAACTGCGATTCCTTGCGGCCAGCTTATGGCCCTGCGTAGCGCTAAGGCTATGCTGCTATTCAAATGGACGGCGCCGCAAGCAGGTCCCCCTTATGTCCGGTCGTAAACTATGCAATCGGCCGCAAGCATTTCCCACGAGCCCGTAAATCTTGTTTCAAGGCCGCAAAGTCGGAAAACTGTAAATGCAAATATAAATTCAAGACGGCACTGTAAAGCTCTGTAAATGATGGGGAACATAATGGGGGACATGAGGATTAATAGCAACACCCTCTCAAGTTTGCACATCGCCCAAATCCAATATTTCATTTCAGGTTTATTTTCCGTCCCAAGTCACGCGGGCTTCAATTACCTCGAAGACAGTAAATCGTTGTTAAAACGCGTAAGGGTTCGGAGGTTGAAGGCTGCAAACTCAAAGCATTGTAGAAGCCAATATATGTTCAATCCAGCACTGCAGAGCACTGTAAATGATGGGGAACACAATGGGGGACATGAGGATTAATAGCAAAACATTCTCAAGCTTGCACATGGCCAAAGTATAATCTTTGATTTTAGGTTTAATTTCTGTCCAAAGTCCCATGGGCTTCAATGACCTCCTAGCCCGTAGCTCATTATTCAAGCCTATACGGGCTTGGAGGGTGATTGACCTTCAAGCCCGTAGGACTTGCATGATAGATAGAACACGAGGATTGAACATGAAATTACATTTATTCATTTGCAGATTTGAGAGTAGGGGAATGTTGAGCTATTAATTCTAAGACCAAACATCACTTTCACTTTTAGTAAAAGTACAGGATGGCTTTTCTATTTGCTTAATTAGTGCTACGATTTGTAAGTAAGCCCTTTACGACACCTCCGTGGCCCAAGTGACCTGTGGGTCTATTTTACCCATTTACAGACTTGACGGAGGCTAATCCCGCAGCTGTTGCGGGTCTGATATGCTCCAAGCCCGTGGGACTCTGACACGGAAATTGAACATGAATTACAAAAAAAATATTTGCAGATTTGAGTGTAGGGGAAAGTTGTGCTATGAATTCTAACACCTCCAATCACTTTCACGTCTCATCAAAGTACAGGATGGCTTTGTTATGTGCTTAATTGGTGCTATGATTTGTAAGAGCCTTGCGCAACCTTTTTGGTGTAGGCTGCGGTTCAGTTTTAGCGAATTACGGCCTTGACGGAAGGGTTCGCGTTGCATTTGAATAGGGGCCTGGGCTTTCTTGCGGCCACAACTATTGCGGCCGCGTAAGATCAAAGGCTTTCCCTGTGGGGGTGGTAGCCTCAAAGGATAACAGGGTGCCGGCCGCAAGCTGGCCGGAGCCTTCGGCCGCAATAGAATAGAATAGGGAAGTAGCTTGCGGCCATCCCTTGCGGCCACGCATCTCCTACGGCCATTAATAGAATGAGGCCCTTAGATTGTAATTAATTCAGCATACATTGTTTCTTTGAATAATTGTGCTTTCCATAATTCAACTTTTCTCTTGTCCCTTTGAGCGAATTCATTATTTTAGAGCTTAATGTCTAATTTATTGGCTATTCTAAAATAAAAATGCACTAATAAAAAAAAAAAAAAAATCTCTCATTTATTCATTTGGAAAGCAAATCGATCCCAACAAATGCCTAAAATATTTATCCAAGAAAGGCTCCATCAGAGACCTTCCCTGTATTAAAAAAACTTGGTAAACTTCCACACCATCATCTGTATTCACCATGGGGAGGTTTTAGGGCCGACAGGGGTGTGTTGTATTTAAACCACTAGTTGCGTTCATCATTACGGTATTCACTAAGAAAGCAGCGTCAGCTGAAAGACAGCAAAGTAGCTCATCCCTTATTTCCAACTAATACTTTAGCTGTAACTGCTGGTCATGAAAACATAGAGCCCGATTCAATTGAGGTATCGCAAATTACTGTAGCCCGTAAGTGAGACCGTAAGCTAATTTGCTATTCAATTGGCGTCTTTTTGCGGGCTCCAAATGGTTTACGGGTTATGGGCTTGAAAACTCCTGATGCCTTTGATCTTTCACTTTCGCAAGAGTTACGATGGCTAAAATCGCAAATCGCTGTTCAATTGCTACAATTCCCCAAGGCCACAAATGTTTTCACACTCGTAACAGCAAATGTAGGAGAACATCCTACGAGTGCTAGAGATCACTCGCAAGGGGGTTAAACACCTATTCATAGCACTGTAAATGCAAATAAAAAATTAATACTGCACTGTAAATGATGGGGAAAGCGATGATAGACATTAGAATTAATTGCACAACAGTCTCAAGCTCGCAAATCAGCAATAAAAAAAAAAAATGTATGTGTAATTTCTGGGTTATATCGATCTTGGGAATCAATTAGTTAATTTTAGGGCACCCACATGGACTAGAACAGTATTGACATTCATTTTCATATCTCTGTATTTTGAGGGTTTGCGAGACTGATCGCATATCAGACCCCTGAACCTAATTGATTGACATGTAACCTCCATGTTTTACTGCCGTAATGACGACAGTCTAATTTTCTATTGGCTGTTCCGAAATGGGAGGTTACGGGCTTGCTTAATTGATCATATTCCCGCCCTAAACTACTATGAACCAGTGCTTGTTTTACGGAGTCCGCTTTGGGCCAGTAACTTGCGGGTTTGATCAACTAAATAGCTCCGGAATCGGAGACGATTCGGAGCCCTCAGCACTCTCTCAGACATACAGTGCCTCATTCAATAGCGATTTGGCCAATTGAATATGGCTCTATATAAAGCACATAGCATATTTTTTTACAGAAGTTTTTAGTTAGTGAAGACCTTGCTTTTGGATAGAAGAGCACTAACTAAAAACATCGCAATTTAATGAGGCCCACGGCTAGGATCCTGTAAGATGTGGGCTTGCAAATGAATCAGGCTCATATTCTGGAAATATGTGTTAATGTATTATAATACAACTGTTGGGTTATATGTATTTTATTAGAAGCCACAAGGTAAAAAATATCTTTAACTGTCTGCTTCTGATATCAGCAAGTGGATTGTAAATATAATACATTAATAAACATTTTCAAATTCTGCTGTATCAGTGAAATATACGTTGTTCTTGTGCATAAATGGTTTTGTTGTTGTTGTTTGGTCATTCAGTCACGTTTGACTCTCCGTGACTCTATGGACCACAGCACGCCAGGTAGATCTCTCAGTCACTGCCCCTCTAAGCTTCATCAAGCTCATGTTCATTACTTCAATGACCTCATCTATCCATCTCCTCTTCTGCCCCCCCCCCCTCTTTATGTGCCTTCAATCTTTCCCAGCACCAGAGTCCAGGGAATCCTGCTGTCTCATGACATGGCCAAAATATTTTAGCTTCAGTCTCATGATCATACCTTCTAGTGAACAGTTCATCTTGATTTCCTGAAGTTCTTATTTATTAGATCTTCTTGCAGTCCAAGGGACTCTAAGCAGTCTTCTCCAACACCACAATTCAAAGGCATAAATGGTTACTTTCACTTTAACTCACACACTATTGAAGTAAAAAGTTGGAAGTTAGGGGATTGCGGTTGTCTTTATAATGAAACATAGAATACCATGAGTCTGACTACCATGAAGAGCGGCATTAGTCACTGATCTATTATAGTCTGTTGTGGCAAATGTTAATGAATACACTTTGTTCCAACATAAAAATGTTGTTTGTAAACTCTCATGAGAGCCCCATGTCCTCCTATACCAATACAAAAGTGGAATGTGCTTGTTTTATTTCATATGTTATCAACATGGTTATTATAGCCCTATTGCTATACCAGTTTACTGACTTTCAAGCAGAAGTAAGATCAGTAGTGTAACTTTGACTTTGGTGCAAGAAGGACCAAACATTGGTGAGATGTCATCAGAATTAAGAATTATGGAAGGCAGGAGATACAACATAGCTTCAATATTCAAAGATCATGTGTAAATATTAGTACGGGTTGATATCGACAAGGATGCGCAGTGATATTAATGCCATGAATCCATAACGTGAAAATTAGGGATGTCAAGAAGGCTGTAAGATAAGGACATATAATGTTATGAATGAGGTCTACCGGTAGATCTTAAAGTGGTGATATGTAGGCATCAGAGTATAAACCAGCACTCCATGTTCAGCCTACACAGACATTTAAATCTCTGTGCAAAATATAGATCTGGAACAAAAACAAGCCAATCTATGACCAGATTTCCATGGAGGTTTCGATATTAACTAAAGGTAATTGATATTTTTTTACCTCTTTTTTGTTTTAGGGGAATAACCAGAATAAATTAAACTTTCTGTACAGAAATATTCAAAGTTAGTTTTAGGATTAAGTTCACTATTTAAAAAAAAAAAAAGTAATAGGTTTTACATTAAAATGACATGGAACTCATATAGGTAAGTATTGCTAACACATCCAGACATGTTGTGTATATCCATAAACAAACATACATATCTGATTCAAATACATTTGTGTTGTAATATTTGGATGGGAACCTAAATACACCTACATTATTTCTCCATGCAGCTGAATAACTCAACTAGTGCTGACACCACAAACAAAAAGAGTGGAGAGGGAGATCAGTAATCCTGACATTATTGCAAATGTAGAACCCGATTCAATTGCAAGCCTGCATCTCACGGGATACAGGTCATATATCTGCGGGATTGCTGCGGGCTCCCATTAGTCTCCGATTCCGGGGCTATTCAATTGAACAAGCCCGCAATCAAGCACTCGTGCATAGCAGTTCAGGGCGGGAACATGATCAATTAAGCGAGGCCGTAACCACCTATTTCGAAACAGCCAATAGAAAAAGAGATCACCATCATTACGGCAGTAAAACATGGTTACATGTCAATCAATTTGGTTCGGGGGTCCGATATGCGATGGGACTCGCAAACTCTCAAAATAATAAAAATGAATGCCGATACTGTTCTGGTCCATATGGGTGGCCTGATATGTATTAACTTAGTGACACCCGAGATCGTTATAACCCCGAAATGAAACATAAAAATAAATGATTTTTTATTGCCTATTTGCGAGCTTGAGCCTATTGTGCAATTAATTCTAATGTCTTTCATCGCTTTCTCCGTCATTTACAGTGATTTTTTATTTGCATTTACAGTGCTGCGGACAAGTTTTCTTCTCCTACATTTGCTGTTTACGGGTGTGAAAACATTTGCGGGCTTGGTGAATTGTAGCAATTGAATAGTGATTTTAGATTTTAGCGATGAGAACTCTTGCAGACGGGAAAAATCGAAGGCTTCGGAGGCTGTAAGTTCTGAGTTTAACCACGCAAAGCTTTCAAGCCGCAACCCGTAAACCATTTGGAGCCCGCAAAAAGATGCCAATTGAATAACAAATTAACTTATGGCCTCAATTATGGGCTCCAGTAACTTACGATTGCTCAATTGAATCGGGCTCATAGTCTTCAGAGTGATTAAAATTAATTTTAACCTTTAGAGTGCATTTTTTTCACTTCATAAAAGATCTAAAACATAATTTAGGAATGCTACATGAATATCCATCACTAATTAATCCTAAAGTGCTGAATTTCATGATATGTCATCATTTTGGATGTCTGGTGTCTCCTTAAGGTTTTTATGTAGGCCTTAAATAATATGGAATGAAAAGCTTAGATGGAAATAGTTCCCATGTCTCATAGAGGTAAATACAACTACTTCCTGGAAGCTGAGGAAATGCTGTTCACTGTGATTTAGTATTGGTTCTTTGAAAGGAAATTGTAGCTTGCTTAGCTTAATTCCAGTCTTAACACAGTAGACACTTCATGATGTAATATGGAGGAGAATATATAGGTGGAACCCAATACCCACCACTTGCACGTGGCCGTAAACTACTTCCTGGTAGATAACAGAGGAGGGTTAAGCTGGGAGTTACCTTAATTTTGTATGAAGTCCAGTATTCAATATGAAGAGTGTAGATATGTCTCTGCAGCGTACACACAGCAAGATATCTGCTTACTGTAAGGCAAGCATACATCATTTGTGGTGGGTACTTTTTGGGTAGTGGCAAGTGGGTACAGTGCTTTTTTACTCTTGGGTGACCAGACATCCCTGTTTCTGGGGGACAGTTCCCTGATTGAGAAAACTGTTTCTGCATATATATCCCTGAAAGTGCCCCAGGTTTCAGGATAACCAGGAGTTTGTTAGGCAGGCGCTAATGTGAGATTTACAGTGTAATGACAGACTGTAGCCTATGTAAAGCTCCTAAGACATTCAACAGTGTACAACTGCATTCTTCATTTTCTTCTCCTCCAGACGGATCTATAAAATCATCTCTCTCTGAGTCTCCATACAGAATTGTGCAAATTGTAGCCCGTTATGGAGCCCGTAAAAAAATGTTGGTATTCAATTGGCGTCTTGTAGCTACCCGCAAATGGTTTGCAGGTTAGAAGCTCAAAATCCCTGCGGTTGTCAAAATTGTAACTCCGACCCGTCTAAGCCTTTGATCTTTCAAGCTCGTAAATATTACAATCACAAATCCCTATTCAATTGCTACAATTTGTCAAGCCCGCAATTGAGTTCAAAACTGTAAATGGCAAATGCAGAAGAAAATCCTTCGAGCACCAGATAAACACCTGATCGTAGCACTGTAAATGCAAATAAAAAATCAATACTGTACTTTAATGACAGGAAAGCAATGAAAAGCATTAGAAATAATTGGACAACAGTCTCAAGCTCACAAATCTGCAATAAAAAATTATTTATTTTATGTTTTATTTCTGTGTTCAATCTCAGTAATCAAGGAGTTAATACATACCAGGCCACCCCCATGGACTAGAACAGCATCAACATTCATTTTTATTATTTTGTACATTGCCGGATTGCGAGTCTGATCGCATATCGGACTTCTAAACGCTAATTGATTAATGTTTAACCTCCACGTTTTACTGATGTCACGATGACAATCTCATTTACCGATCTTTCTAAATCGGTAGCTATTGGCTTGTTTAATTGATTATTATCATGCCCTGAAAGGCTAGTTACGGGTTCATGGTTTACGGTTTAGGCTTTCGGCCAAGTAGCTGCGGGCTTGTTCAATTGAATCGATCTGTAACTGTTGCAATTTTCAAGCAAGTGAATGGAGGCCTATGTGTGTTGTGTGTATACCCTGTCTAGTTCACTGTGGGCTACAGTAAATTTAAGGCAAAGGTAGTTCAATGTGGCAGGCTTTGCAATGTATTTGTATTGCTGCTATATTAAATGTTGTACACAGAGAACTCCATTCTTATTATAAAGTTATTATCACAGAAGTCCTGTTGTGCCATCTCACCCTCCATGTAGACACAGGATTTTGCCAAAGGCTCAGTGATTTAACAGCAGTGATGAAAGTAATCATTATACAAGAGCGTGGGAACTATGCTAAACATTTCATGTCAACACCAGAATCTCTATAACTGGTGTTGGTAAGAAAACCTATTAAAAAACATTATTATTATTATTATCCTTTATTTGGGACAAACCAACATATTCTGTAGCTCTATACAGGGGTAAAAACATAAATAATAATAAAATAGGGTAACATTTGATGTAATGCAGATATAAGCAGATATAAGTATATATATATATATATATATATATATATATATATATATATATATATATATTGTCCTTTTGTAATCCCCAAATAGAGACTTCTGCTAGTGAGTGATAGGGCAGGATACCTATCTAGCTTTATCTAGATTAATCAACAAATAACAGCAAACTCATCAATTGCCCTAATGAACATTGGAGCCAGTGTAATTACACCTGAGAATACAAATCAGTGTCCGTTTGCTTTATTTCTGCATTTCTTCCTCTGTAATTAACATCACAGCCTTCTTTAATACAGATGTTTAATAAGAGGCAAAACAAACAGTTTTCATAACTTTTATATATGTATAAATAATCTTTCAATGTTGTGTTTTCATCCTTAAGATAAATCTGAAATATACATAATCCACTTTAAATCGATTGACTGATGGTGTTGAGACTGTCACTATAAGCAATCTGTAGTCCGATGTTGTTATAAGCGTATGACAGCAGCAAGATTTAAATACCTACTCCACCACTTGCCAATTTTTACATTACAGAGAGAACTCAATTTGAATTCCATCCAGTTTCAACCATAGGTAAATGTCACTCCCATCATTGATTATAACATGTTCCTGTATATCAATAAAAAATCTGGTCGGCTTAATTGATTCCAAATATTGTTATAAAAGCATCCAAGCTTGCTCTCTTGTCTTGAGGATCCTGGAACATTTTATGAGGCAACAACAATGCACACATTATTTCTAACATAGATATAATATTAATAGGACTTGTTATGGTAACATACAATTATATTTCATGCATGGAAAATGCTGAACGAGCGTACTCAAATTCTTCTCTATCGTACACATGAGAATAAATGAAATTTAGAGTAGATGTGAGCTGCTTGAGTCCTTATGTTCCTGTATTAAAAGCTATAATATCATTTTTACGTGACTTTGTGGTATATCTAGTCTAATAAGTATCCTTGCTACTAATTCTTCTCTCCTACGGGCTTGAATGACCTACAAGACAGTAACTCGTTATTCAAGCCAGTAGGAATTTGGACGGAAATTAAACATGAAATAAAGTATTATATTTTGCCAATTTGCGATCTTGAGAATGTTGAGCTATTAATTCTAAGACCAAACATCACTTTCACTTTTAATAAAAGTACAGGATGGCTTTTTTATTCTCTTAATTAGTGCTACGTTTTGAAAGTAACACCGTTGCGAGGCCTCTTTGGTGTAAGTAAGCTGTGGTTCGCTTTTAGCCTTTTACGGGCTTGCCGCTGGGTAAATCGTAGCAATTAAATAGCAAATAGGGATTTCTTGCGGCCGCGAAAGATCAAAGGCTTTGACGGAAGTAAGGTGCGATTGAACAAATCGCAAGCGATCGCAGCTCGAGGCTCTTAACCCGATCGGAGGCCGCAAATGTAAGCCAATTGAATAGCTAAGTAGCTTGCGGCTTCCCCTTGCGGCCCCTGCAGCTCAAAAACGTAGCAATAGAATGAGGCCCATTGAGTTTAAACAGATCTTCACTTTTTAAAGACATGTTTGTGATCCTTTAATTGAGATACTTGCTTCCTTTTAGAACCTGAACAGAATTCACCAATAATAACAAAGATTACGTGAACTTGGATACTTTATCTACTGTTAATATATAACATCTCAAGTTATCTAACACACATAGTCTGAAAATACAACATATTGGATTTAGCACGCCACTGTAATATGTTAAATAGCTTTTTGCAAAAAATAGCAAAATATGGTATTTGACACTCTGTGATTCTATATAGAATATATTTTTCATAAGGTTCCTCTTTCAAAATAAGGATGAGTAGGTTCAATATGGTTATGGATATGTTTTGCATTTGGAAATTACATTAATTAGAGGCTGAGAAATAAAGAGCTAAACTTGTATAGCTTACCATCAAAAACACTCATATCCTTTTTTGTCAGATATAAATAAACAAGCCCATGTACGTGCTATTATTATCTACTCAAGCATTTTGGGTTATTAAACACTCAAAATAGCTTTTTGCATGTCCAAAGCATGCTTGAATTCCTTAGCATTTATTTATTCCCCCTCTCGACCTCTACTATGTGGTGGTGAAGTGGTTTGTGTACTTCAGTGAAGTTGTTAGCTATACCATGTAGGGGGTCACCCAAGATGGGCAAGTCATAGCAGAGAGGTCAGACAAATCGTGGTCCAATGGAAAAGGAACAGGCAACCTACTCCAATATCTTTGCCATTAAAACCATATGGATAAACCCAACCGGACACAAGATATGCCTGGCGTAATGAGGTCCATAGGGTCACGGAGAGTCGTATATGACTCAATGACTGAACAACAACAATAATATACCCTTTAACTTCAAACCATCCTCCCTCTAACTACAAGACACATATGTTTTCAAGATTTAGCAGGGTAACCGATCATCTCTTTGATGTATGCTACGTTTAATAAAATTAATGTAAACGGATAAGACATATACAGATCAAGAGATACAAGATTGTATAGTAAAATAGTAAATAATAAAAGTAATAGTAATAGTAGTAATAGTAAAATTACAAGCTGTTAGAGCAGTCTGCATTAAATACACAATATTAAATACACAATACAAGCTCTCTTACTACACCATGGTAAGATATGTTTCTATATGATGAGTAGGAGGACTAATTTGTTTCAATGAGTAGTGAAATACCTGTGAGACCCAAGGAATATTAGTTGTTACACATATTTCTGCTTCAGAGATATTACCTAAATGGTGCAGTCAGTGTCGCCACATCATTTATGAATTAAAAAGTGCAGCAATGACTGAAGTTTCATGAGCAATGCAGTGCCTATATACAGTAAAAGTGATGCCAGATGGCACCTAGTGGTGAAATACATGCATTTTAGGAATCATTTATTTTAAAGGTCCACTGCAGTTAAGAAAAAAGACACTTGTTTGTAATATATATACCAACTTAACAATAGTAGCAGCTTGTATAGCCCGTGTGCATAAAACAATTTTTGGGAAAAGTTGCATTTTTAAAGGCTATTTGTGAGTATAGGGATCCATTTTGTGTCTGTCACATCATATACTGAGAGCTAGAGGATGTGTGTGTGTGTTTTTACTTATCAGTGATGGATGGGGTGGGGGAGGAGGGAACAGGTAGAAGTTGGAAATGTATTAACTGGAAATATTGAAATTGACACCACACCCCTTCTCCTCACAGGCCCAAAAGCAGTAAGTTACATAGTTACATAGTAATTGAGGTTGAAAAAATACTTTTAGTCCATCAAAAAAAAAAAACAGTTAAACTTAGGCAATCGTCTCAAAAGGAAAAAAAAAAATCCTTCCTGATCCCAGATACTGGCGATCAGATTCCTCCCTGGATCAATACTCTTCTTCTAATTAAACAGGACAACCCTAAATGCCCTTTTAAATAAAAAAATATAGCCTTAAATAAAAAATATATCCATTCCCTTTTTAAAGTTATCTATCGAATCCGCTGTCACCACCTCCTTTGGTAGAGAATTCCACATAATAATAACCATTACTGTGAAGAACCCTCTTCTTTCTTTAAGGTGGAATCTTTTTACTTCTAACCTCAAAGGATGTCTTATTGTCAGTTAAAAAACCTCTTGGCACAAAAAGCTCACTTGACAAAGCCTTGTATTGACCCTGGATGTATTTATATAACGTAATCATATCCCCTCTTAGACGCCTCTCTTCTATAGAAAATAAGTTTAATTTGGTTAGTCTTTCTAACTCAGCCCCTCCATTCCCCTCCATTCCTGCATTAAAGGGATATGTAAGTGAGCTGGGTTTCAAATGTTTCCTAATAAACAGCTACTGATTATTAAAAAAAATATGTATTATATTGAAAAGTTGAATATACTTACATATTTATATGCAAGATACTGATATCTGGATGTGCACAACCCTAGGAGGCTTATATAAAGTGTACCCTGCAGGGTACAGTGTGTGACCTCTAAATGAAATTATGGTTGCTGGGGTCACAGCTGATATTGCCCATAAGGAGACAGGCAGAGAAAAAAAAACAGACAGCAACTGCCAGATTGTGATACAAATGTTTCAGCCTTTACTTCTTCCTTATTGACCACACATTTTTTTTAAATTGTAGACCAATTGAGCCTGGGTTTGGAGGGTGTTAACCCTAAGTTTCAACTGACAGAAATGAGAAGATATTTTGCAAACTTCGAGGTAAGTGTTTAAATGCTTATTTTGGTATTTTTTTCATGCTTTCATACACTACTAATTCTCCTCTGTCAGATGCACTCATAATCCAACTCACTTACTTATCCCTTTAAACAGTTATTTGGTGAAGATAGTGTAGCCCCATTATGTTGCAGTATCCCAACCAATGGTACCTCCCTTTTGTATACTGAAGAAAATAGCCTATTTAGCTCATCTGCATTTTCCTGGTCACTAATTATCAGATGGCCTATCTGATACCTCCCTTGCGTATACCGAAGAAAACATTGAATCTTCCTATAACTTCCTTCCTAGCCTTCTTTCCATTAATATATTTAAAAAATATTTTTTTGCTAATTTTCTATTTTAGCCAGTCTAATAGCCCTTTTGCACGCCTTGTTCATTACCTTCTTCTTACGTAAGGCAGTCTCTGTCCTCTCTTGTTTGTATAATTTAAATGCCTGTTTTTTACTCCGTATCCTGATTTTTAAATCTTTGTTAAGCCACATTGGATGTGATTTACTCCTTTTACTTTTTTTCCAATTGGTATATGGGGATAAGTATGCATATTTAGTAAGGATTTACATGTTGTCCCTTTATGTTCAGAATTTTTACCTATCAGTTCTTTGGCCCAGTCTATACTTTGTATTGCTACCCTTAGTCTGTTAATATCTGCCCTTTTAAAATTAAGAGCTTTTGTTTGCCCCTTACAGTTTAGTTTTTTTAATTCAATCTCAAATGAGACTGTGTTTCCCAAAGGTTGCCCTTTTTCAACGATTGATACCATATCAATATTATTTGTGATGACTACATATAAGATAGCTTCATTTCTAGTAGGTTCTTGTATAACCTGGGACAGATAATGATCCCTGAGTGTACTCAAGAACCTGCTCCTCTTCGCTGAACTCCTGCTCTCATTTATCCAGTTTATTTCAGGATAAATAAAATCTCCCATTATTAGACCTTGCCCATGCTTAGCTGCATTTCCAATCTGCAACAATAATTGCATCCTCACTTTCAATTATATTTGGTGGTTTATAGCATACTCCAACCAATATTCTTTTGGAATTTGCTGCTCCGCTATTTTACTCTACCCACAAACATTCGACATTACCGCTAGTTCCATCCTTAATATCTTTTCTGACTATAGGCTTAAATTCAGGCTTAACATACAGACAAATCCATCCCCTCTTTTATCATTTCCCCTATATTTCCTAAATAGGTTATAACAATCCTGATTAACAGTCCATTCATGAGATTCATCCCACCATGCTTCAGTAATGCCTATTAAATACCATTTTTCATCATTACCAATAATTCTAACTCTCCCATTTTTCCTGGCAAGCTTCTGGCATTAGTAAGCATACACCTTATGTTATGAGTCTTTAGTTCTGAAGTGCCTGCCACTGTACAGAGTTACTTAGCATTATCTCCCTGTTGACTGTAGTAACCCTCCCCCATCTCCTCCCCCATGAATAGGTAATGCGTTCTTTACCCCTCTACACTTTCTAACCCATTACTTCTATCTCGTCCCTCCCCCCACCTACTAGTTTAAAAACTCCGCCAGCCGTTCTACCATCCTATCCCCTAGCACAAAAGCTCCCTTGTCATGAAGGTGCAATCCATCCCTGCTATACAGATTGTACCCAAGTGAGAAGTCAGCCCAGTGCTCTAAAAACCCAAACCCATCCTTAATGAACCACATTTTGGCCATGCATTAACGTCCCTAAGCTCCTTCTGCCTCCCTCAGAAAATACTACCTTGGAGGTCCTTGCCTTTAGCTTATTACCTAGTTCTATAAAATCATTCTTTAGGACACTCCATCTTAACTTTGTCATTGGTATCAATATGTACCAAGAACGCCAGTGCATTTCCAGCCCCTCCCAACCCGAACACCGGGAAGACATCAAACTATTTGTTTGCTGGGATCTGGGTGACAAATCACCCTGTCTACCTTCCTAATATCAGAGTCCCCTACCACCAAAACCTGTCTGTTGCTCTGCCTATGCTGCCCTCCCTCTCCTCCAGTAGAAATGTTCTCCTGGCTGTTAGAGGGATCAGCTCTATCTGGCATTGCCATTCCTGAATGGACATCCCCAACAGTTTCACTCAATCTGGCAAATCTGTTGGTGTTTGACAACTCAGAACTGGCCCGCCTCCTCCTCCAATTCCCCCTGCTTCCCCTTGTAACTGTAACCCAGCAACCTCCCTGGACATCCTCACTAGCCGCATCTCCACCCTCCATACTAGGCCCAGCTAAACTGTGCTTACAGAGAGGCAACATGCTCACACATGTCACAGTGGTATGGACCCTGGATCATCTGTTCTAACAGTTCATACATGTGACAGGATGTACACTGAGTGAGGTTACTACTGCACTGACTCATAATTATTGTCTACAAAAATTCACTGGGAAAGATAAATAAGCAATAATAAAAATAAAGCTTTATATATATATATATATATATATACATATATATATATATATATATATATATATATATATATATATATATAAAATATATATATATATATATATATATATACATATATATAAATAAATATATATATATATAAGAAAGAAAAAAACTTTTCTTTTTTTTTCCTTCTCTTTCCTTTTCTGCTCTATAAGTTTGTCCTCTTCCTACACTTATACTAGAACTGAACTTGACACTAGAAATGCTCACAAGTTCGCCCCTTCCCCTTTTTATATTAACTTCTGCCTACTCGCTAGTACCAAATCACTGCACACAGGAAATAATGACACTTTACTTGCTAGAAGTAAATCCCAGTTGCAAACAGCTGCAGACAAGTCACAAATTGATATGAAAGTTTAACACAGGCAAATCACTCCCCCCTCACCTGGACAAAAGGAGTGCACATAGCTAATAAACTCACTTTTTAATAGATGCAAACACATCACTACAGAATTATAAATGCCTCTCTCTTACACACACACACATGGTCAGAAATCGCCCCAAAAAATAATACGCTATAGTGATGGATGGTGTGTAACAATATAAAGCATAGTAAGACATTACCACAGCAAGTATTCCACTAAATCAACGTTATTAAGCTTGCTTTCAAGCCTTATATACATTCAATAGTAAAAAAAAAAAACAGAACCAGACTAGTTAACCAGTAAGGCGAGGGCAGGGATTGTTTGCCCCTTGAGTACTGATTAGGGACAGTATATTTCATATGAAGACAACTTCACATGGGGAGGTTGGTGTCAGTGTGTCTGGGGGGGCTAGAGGGCTAGAGATTATTTCTGACATGCCAAAATGTGTCAGGAGGTAAGACAAAGAAATGCTTTCCTTTCCCTTACTCTCATTTCCTTAGTACCCATGCTCTAAGGTAATTCTCAAAATTTGGCCTATGGCAGTTAAATCGTGCCACCCTGCCATTATCAGCTGCTTTTGGGTCATTTTGCCGCCTTGCTCCCTCACTTTCTCTCCCCCAAAATACCTTCACTCATTCTTGGCGATTTTAACTTTGCCATTGACGATCTCACCTCCCCTATAGCTGCTAAATTACTTGCACTTACCTCTTCCCTTGGCCTCTCACAATGGACAGAATCTCCAACTTATCACACCCATTTCTCCTTACATGCCCACAAGCAGTAAGTTGCATCAATAGATGCAACCACAACTCTACTGAAATGTAAACGCCTCTCTCTTACACACACAACTTCAACCAATGCATTATGGATCCATGGTCAGAGAGATCAAAATGTATTTTTTTTCCAACTAAAACTAACTGGAGGATATTTGTTTTCATTGTGTAGTGGTCCTTTAATTGGACAATGGGACTCAATGCAAACAATCAATATGCTAATTTGTATCCTTGCTATTAGTACTAGTTGTACAAGTTTGAGTGTTTAAGTAAGCAACCTGGTTTCTTTTTCCTTATTTCTGCTCCTGGTTTATCAAAATAGCTTGTTGCTTCCTTTACTTGCAATTACAAGAACATTAAAATTATCTTTATGGATCTTCATTGTCAGGACACAACAGAGGTTCAGATTTTGGTATAATTTAAAACTACAGCTAATAAACCGATTTCATACTGTAAACTAATTCCCAACTGGCAGTAAGCCTTTCTGATTCACCCACAATCAGAAATTCATATGTCTTGTTAATTAAGGACCAATGCCAGTAATTATGGATTACCACCGGAGGCAATGGGTCTATTGTCCTCAGTGCAAGACAGCTGCAGAAAAAAAAAGAAGTCTATAGATCTTATTGGCTGAAAAAGGGCAAGCCCTCAAGAGCAGTTAAACTTTTGAATACGTATTTTGAAAAAAGAAACCATACCGACACATTATCAAATACCCTCACTCTGATGCAAACACAAACACATATTTCCATGTCCCTAATACAACTCACACAGCATATCTAACATAGTCATAATATGACCTGCTTTGGTAATATACATGTATATCATATACAAAGAAATGGATAATGCAGAGCAAGTGTTCTGAGCCTACTCAAATACAGTCTTTATGTCTGATATTCAGATTTTATTAGGGCAGATGTTTGCTATTGCAGAATTAGTAACTTTGGATGCAGATAAGATCTCTATTCAGTATTACCAGAAAGGTTCCTCTGTGTAGTAGCCCTAATCTAAAGGATTTAATTAAAGAACTTCTTGAGTAAAAAATCTACTTTCAAAAGAGCATGTAAGATTAGTGCTTCTCTCTTGTCTAACATCTATGGGAAGAAAAAACAAGCAATAGGATGGAAATAATTGTTCACCTCAGCATCACTAATATAGTTGTCGTCAGCCGAGTTTGTGTGTAATGCTCACAAATGTGAGAGTTACGCATTGAGAGCCATGGAAGGGGGGGGGGGGGGGGTCAGGGAGAGAAGGAGGGATGGAGACGGAAGAATGGAGGGAGAAGGAAAGAAGGAGGAAGCAGGGAGGGAGAAGGAAGGAGGGGGAGAGATAAGGAGAAGAAGGGAGAAAGATGGAGAGGGAGAGATTAGAGAGTGGGGGAGAGAGTGAGAAGCAGGGGGAGGAAAGAGAGAAGGAGAGGTAGGTAGAGAGAAAGAGGGGGAGAGAGAAGGACGGAGCGGGAGAGAAGGAGGGGAAAGAGAAGGAGAGAGAGGAAGGGAGAGAGAGAAGGAGGGAGAGAGAGAGAGACAGAAGGAGGGAGAGGTAGAAGAAGGGATGGAGAGAGAGTAAGCACAGAGAGAGTGAGAGTGCGCAGAGAGAGAGAGAGAGAGGGCGCACAGAAAGAGACACCGGGTACACAGAGAGAGGGTACACAAAGAGACAGAACACACAATTTTTAATACAAGATTATACTGTAACTAGCGACATTTTAAGCCATGGCAATGCTGTTTGACACACAATGTAAAGCTTTTTATACTCTGAAGACCTTCGGTGTTCATTGCGAGCCTAGCGCTGATCGGCTTCGGCGCTCATTGCGTGGCTCGCAATGAGCACCTTTGGCTCTCATAGCGATCCGCTCCTCTCGTTTACTTTTGTTCCTATGAGCGCATTTAACTCTCATGACAAAGAGAGATATATATGTCAATTTGTGTAATATAAATATTAATTAATTATTTACCTAATAAAGTAATATACTTTACCTATTTGTAATTGATATATCCAGCAATGAATAGCCTAAAGAGCTAAGTATCTATATTTATTTTCCTGTATCATACAATGTACAGTTGGCCTGTTGCTGCTGTGAGGAGAAAGTGTAATCAATGTCCCAGCTGTGTATTAGAAATATGCTGCGTGCATGAGGGCAAACTGTTGCTTTAGTTGTGTAAATCGCCATTTTAGATTCGTAGTGTTAGTATTGTAAAATGGCTTAGTTTGTCTATGTGCTACGTGGGTTGTGAACATTTTCCGTGCTGCCTCGTATGTGCCTGGCGGTGTTTTGCGCATTTCGGGGCCGTGTAGCCTCGTTTTAATTTTTTTCGTCCGCCATTTTTTACATTTTACATTTTTTAAACTCCTGGCTGTCCCCCCGTGCTGTGTGTTTTTTTTTGTCATTTTTTAAAATTCATTTCCATTGCTTTTTGTGTTTTTTGCTGTATGGATTTCGGCCATTAAGTTCCTATTTTTGTGACCACGCAGGTCGTATTTTCTTTTGTGTAAATCCGTATTTCCTCTTTACGCGTTAGTGTTTTTTTTCTAAGTCCCGCGGGTCGTATTTTTTTTTTTCTAAGTCCCGCAGCGTGTTTTTTTTTAGCGAAGTCGCGCTTTTCTGGGGTTTATTTGTCCCGAGAGTGAGGCGGCATAGAGCCTCCACCTCCGAAAATGCGGGCCCTCGCTTTGCGAGGGTCTGCATTTGCGGCCTGCAATGAGCCTTCGGAGCCTCCACCTCCGCAAATGTGGCCACCTCGCTTTGCGAGGGGCTGCATTTGTGGTCAGAACTGCGTCCCTCGCTTTGCGTGACGACGATTTACAGTTGGACAAATATTAAATGTGATCTTTGACGGGCAAGTAACTAGTTGTTATATAAACGAAGATCTGACTGTAAGTTCATTGGACTGAGTTATGGTTGGTTCAACCCATTAAAGTAAGCACTGAGTACAATTGTGAGGGGGAGAAGCACCCTTTCTATTTGTGTGTTTGCAGTTTCTTACTAGGTAAGCAAAATGGTTTAGATATATGTAAAGATACAGGAGATTAGGAACTACAACTTTCCACAGACTCACTAAAGGAGTAGTCTGCATGTTTCTTGGAACACTGCCTAAGAGGAGCAAGATGGTGGGATGTAACCAGAAGAATGTGCCCCAAAACAGAATACGCCACTAGTCATGGATGGTGTGTGACAATACAAAGCATAGTGAGACATAGTAAGACAAAGTTGTAGTTCCAAGTATACCACCAGATCAACATTCAACCCTTTTATACATACAATAGTAAATAAAACCAGACTAGTTAACCAGTAAGGAGAGGGCAGCGATGGTTTACCCCTTGAGTACTGGCCAGGGGCAGAATCTCTCATATGACCACAAGTTCACATGGGAAGGTTGGTGTCAGTGTGTCTGTGGGCTCAAGAGCACATGACTAGAGGGCTACAGATCATTTCTGAGGTGCCAAAATGTCTCGGGAAGTAAAACAAAGAAATACTTTTCTTTCCTTTACTGTTGTTCCCTTAGTACACCCTGCCGTTATCAGCTGCTTTTAGAATGATTACTTATTTCTACAGGGTGTGGAAATATGAAGAAAATGCATCATTTAATTTGTTCACAACATGCTAAATGTTATTCATCTGACATGTGCATATTTGGTTTGCTTTTAGTGCTGTAATGATGAATTATGAACAAATATGTCTTATTTTTTAATTGGTATTAGTTTCTTGATTGGGAATTTTTAGCTTAACTGACCACTGGATTAACATTTTTTTCTTTGTGATTATTTGAATAACTGAATATTTTATTTGCAAGACAGAATCTTCCTTTGCATTCACATCATAAGGTAGTAGTCTAGTGAAAACTGAAATGATGGCTTCAGCATAATTGCATGTAAAATATAAGAAATTGAAGGCTGAATTATTTTTTGTTACTATCTAAAAAGATTTTACTTAATTTCAAGTGTAGTACTTTTTAAACTAAATGATTAAGGTTGTCCTTTACTATAACATTACTTGCTTTGCCAACCCTGTTTGTTTCTCTGAAGATGTAGCATGTTATGGACTTTCACTTCTATAATGTTTTTAAAACTGAGCCTTTCATATAAATTAAGTATTTTATTTAATAAAGACATATTTATTTTACATAATTTTTTGTGCTTCATTGCTTTAGGGATTACACGCATGCTTAAAGGGATAGTAAACACCACATGTTAGATGCTGTGCCTTTAAAATCATGCTGTAATTATAAGAGAACATGATTATGTTGGAAACAAGTTCCTGAAATCTTATGATTTTACTTTTATCCTAAAACTCATCTTTAATTCCATTTTAAACAATTTATGGTAGGCCCATTTCAACAACAAAATGTGGCATGTCCTTAAAGAGATGGGAGTACCAGTCCAACTCATTCTCCACCGAAAGAATCTGTACGTGGACCAAGAAACCATGGTCAGAGCCGAACATGGGATAACTGAATGGTTCAAGATCGGAAAAGAAGTGCGATAAGATTGTATATTATCACCTTATTTATTCAACTTATATACAGAATACATCATGCGTAAGGCTGGACTGGATGAATCAAATACCAGAATCAATAATGCTGGAAGGAATTTCAACAACCTCAGATACGCCAATGATACTACTCTGATAGCTGAAAGTGCGGAGGAACTAAAGAACTTACTGATGAGGGTAAAAAAAGAGAGTGCAAAAGTTGGCCGGCTGCTCAACGTTAAAAAGAAGAAGATCATGGCAAACAGCAATCTCACTTCCTGGCAAATAGATGGGGAAGAAGTGGAGACAGTGACAGATTTTATTTTCCTTGGATCCAAAATCTCTTCAGATGGCGACTGTAGTCATGAAATTAAAAGATGTTTACTTCTGGGGAGGAAAGCTATGGCAAGCTTGTACAAGCTAGTAAAAAGTAAAGATATTAAACTATCAACAAAGGTCTGCATAGTTCGACCTATAGTATTCCCAGTAGTAACATATGTATGTGAGAGCTGGACCATAAAGAAGGCTGAGCACTGTAGAATTGATGCCTTTGAATTGTGGTGTTGGAGAAGACTGCTTAGAGTCTCTTGGACCTCAAAAGTTCTAATAAATCAGTACAACAGGAAATCAAGACAAACTGTTCACTAGAAGGTATGATCATGAGGCTGAAGCTAAAATATTTTGGCTATATCATGAGACGGCAGGATTCCCTAGAAAAGACTCTGAACCTGGGAAAGATTAAAGGCACAAGACGAAGGGGACTACATAGATAGATAGATAAATGAGGTCACTGAAGCAATGAACATGAACTTGATGGAGCTCAGAGAGGCAGGGACTGAGAGAAGTACCTGCTGCGGTCCATAGATTCACATAGGCCACAACCCCTGCTACTAAAGGAAAAAAAATGGTCCCAACACATCATCTCAGGCTTCAGGCCAGCAAGGAAAAGTGAAGCAAAACAGTAGGAGTAGGAGGTAGAAGTATAACTTCGGGAGCTGTGGAAACCCAGATGCAGGTTTTTTAAAGGTGGGCTTTAAGGATGCTTTTCCCTCTTTTCCTAATTTTAGGTAAGTCTATCTCTGTAACTTCTTTATGATGCATCTATCATCATGCCTTAAAGATTTTGTGTGTGGAGAAAGTGATAGTCGATAGTGTGGAAAAATACATTAAAGTGAAACAGGGAAGAATTCTTCTGACCTGTTTCAGAAAATAAAGGAGCAGGGAGCATTGGGAATCTCTGGACTGAAACAAAATTGTGTTTTTTACTCATTCTTTAAAAAAACAAAACACCATAGCTAAGTGCTCTGCATGAGTCCCTGTTTACATTTTCTCTCCAGTTTCTTTGAAATACTCATTAGACTTGTAGGACCCATTGGTTATCACTATAAAGCCATGCCAAAAAAATGTGTTAATTTTCTTAATATAATTTATTGTGCATAAAAAATGGAATATGCAAAACGGGTTTAAAAAAAAAAAAAAAAGGAAATAGAAGGAATGGAACTGCCAGGGTTCTTTAAGGTACTCATAGCATTTTCTCTTAATGTAAAGAGTAATATAATCATTAAACTAAAACATCGCCAGATCTTCAAAATCCTCAAGGATGCCAGCTCAGCCAGAAGGTCCTCTAGTGTGCGTGCTTGTTTGTCTCATAATTGGCCAATGTGGGCAACAGGCATGTCTGGAGCTGCTCCGACAAATAGGGAAAAATGTACTTAGTTAAATATATCCAGAATAGAACTCAAATTGAACAATCCATTAAAACTGTACAGAAACCTGCAAATTGAAGCTGTCCATAATCTGCCCCTCAACAACATATAAAAAAAGATACATTTCCATTCACAAGCGTCTGCTCGTTGGACACTGTCTAACATATTCATCATTCGGTATCATTTTTGTACACCTTTTGGTTTGTATAGATACCATGTAATCTACATTATGACATGTCCAAACACAAGAATTAACACACATACACATAATTAGTGTGTGTGACAATGCATTGCATTGCTGGAACATGATTTGTATATGGGAATCAGCTTGAAACACATATTTGTAGTGCTCCAGTGGTTTTCAGGCTGACTGTATATATATTATTAGCAGAGGCCACAGAATGATTCTGTCTTGTTGGCAAGTCCACTGCAAATCATTCCTGATACTTGTACTGAGTCTAATTTCTGGTTTCAAAATGTAGGTATTGAGATTGTTATGGATTGCTGCCATTACCAACCTTTCTTACCTGATTAATGTGTATGACCCCTTGCTGCCTGTGCCTGACCTTGGACCATCTGACTGCAAGCCTTGCTTTTGTCTCTTCTGATTTGACGGATGTCAGTGATGCCCCATAAACACTTGCTGACATTATATTATTTATCTATCTGTTGCTGATAGGGAATAAACTTGTGTGTATAGAGAGAGGCCCAGTCTCTGCTTGGCACAGTGTTGTTCTTACTTTATAGACTGAATGGTAACATGAAGGAAGCAATGGTATATTCTTAAAGAAGAAGCTTGTGTGCCTGCACCAAATCTATGATGATTTTTTTCAGCTTCTTCTCTAAAAGGTGCGTCATACTACAATCAATCTGTTTTTCTTTTGGACTAATCCTCAATATATAACTTTATACCTAGATAATGTACTGTAGGTTTTTGGCGCCACCTAGTGTTTTTTTCTAATATTGAACAATCCACTTCTACACATTCACTATATTCATTCATTATATTATCTAACTTTGAATCAAATGATTCATCTTTGGTTGACTGTGAGGTTTTGTGGCAGGAAATGTGTAATTACCGATGTCAATTAGTACGTTTAGTAATATGGGACACAATTCAGTTCGCCCTTGAACATAAAAATGATGTATTAGATTCTTTCATAACATAACATTTTTCATACGTGTAAGATTCTTAATGGTATCAGATTAAGTTGATATAATTTTAAATAATATTTATTTCAGACATTAGATAAATGTAGATTCATTCCATTTTCTGTAATATGTTATATTATATCTTTGTTGTATGTATCTTTTACTTATTTATTGTCTGCGTTATAGGTTATGCTCCAAAAATATACTAAACCAGAAAAGGCTTATTATGTAAACTAAATAACCTGCCACTTTTACATCTATCCCTTCTGGGTTCAATAAGTAGTTGGGTATATGAAAGAGAATATGAATTAAAAATAACCTGTTTTATTTTATGTTTATTGATTTATTTAATTCATGACTATATTTGCACTCATTGTTAAATTCAAATACATCAGTGTTTTATAATGAGTGAAAATAGATCTTTTTCATTATCTCGGACCATGCCATGCACATACATAGAAGGCATAAGTGCCTTCTATGGTAGTATCTTATGACTAACACAGAGACATTCACTTTGTGAGCATTTTTAATGGCACATGTATCTTTTAATGGTTTTAGTCATTATTATGAAAAGCCATGTAATCTTAATAATGAAATATGTTTGTTATTAATAACCTACTGCAATTTAAATAATTCCACACTCATGAACATATATTTTACACGTCTCTATAGCATTGCTCTAACCTTACTTTCCTTTTTGTTGCTGTTTTAGATTGCTGCTATTCTGTGCTAATTAATAGTGCTGTGATTGTGTGGGAGAAGAGGGCAAATCTATCTAGAATATAGATACAATTATTAATAATTTAATTGTATTTTAATATTAAAGGGATATGTAAGTGAGCTGGGTTTCAAATGATTCCTAATAAACAGCAACTGGAAGAAAAATATGTGTCATATTCAAAAGTTGAATGTACTTACAAAGTTATGTGCTAGATACTAATATGGGGATGTGCACACCCCTAGGAAGCTCACATAAAGTGTACCCTACAGGAAATGATGGTTGGTGGGGTCACAGCTGAAATTGCCCATACGAAGACAGTCAGAGGGAAAAAAAAAACAGACAGCAACTACCAGATTGTGATACAAATGTTTCAGTCTTTACTTCCTCCTGGTTGGCCAAAGCAATTTTTCAAATTGTATACCAGTTTAGCCTAGGTTTGGAGGGTGTTAACCATAAGTTCCAACTGTTTAAATGCTTATTTTGGTATTTTTGTCATGCAATTTTTTTCCATACACTACTAATTTTCCTCTATCAGATGCACTCATAATCCAGCTCACTTACATATCCCTTTAATTATAATATGTTCTGGATGCTTTTTATTATGGTTACAGTATTGGAGACAGAGAAGCAAGGGAAACTCAAGAAGTGAAGAACAAGGAGAGGGACAGAATCACATAAACAACAATGTTGAGAAGGATTGTAAGATATCCCACAATGCCTACAAAATCTGCATGAAAATAAAGTGTTCTGGATGTAATCATGCTCAGAGGAAGGGTTAACACATGCTGGGTTCTTTCCATCAGTCCCCCACTGACTATATCATCATTATTTTTTTCAAAGTCAATGAAACATCTACAATTACCATGGTATTCGGTTGGGCCTCATATTAAACTTGGAAAGATCTCGTCCCATTTTAGTGGATCGGCTCCATAGCATAACTTGTATATGGGAGTGTTATTCCTCAGATGGCTTAATTCACCTTGCTAGTGACAGTTTTCTCAACAGTGAGGGGAGTATTTCCTCTAAAGTGTGATGAGATATGATGAACCCTATAACTTTTATCAGTGGCGGAGCTACTGCTGATGCTGCAGTTTACATGGAGTAAAGCAGGTGTTTTATTTTGGTTAGTTTCATTATTTTTATAGAAAGGTGATCACTCTAGAGGTGATTTAACCACATATATCTATTTGTTCTTATTTAACTTCCCCTATAGGCACTTATCTTATATAGAGAAGATGCAAAGGGGCCCCCAAATTATTTGCCCCCCAAATTATTTGGCCCTCTATTCACTAGAACCCACACTGACTTGTGAACAAAACAATATTGAATCACATATGACAGAAAATGGATCAACGTACAGGTGAGAACATCCTCGCCTTAGTTAACAGTTGTCAATGTATGACACTTAGTTCCATAGGTCCCTATGCTAATCCCAGAAAAAGAAATTGTGAGTACCCTAACTACAGTGTAAATCCTACCTAGCTATGCTAATCAAACACCCCTAAAACATTGTGAGCAAACTGCTACGGGTCACTGCTACCAATGAACTTCACAACACAGCTGAAAAGCAAGCCATAAATCCCCACTGAGTTTTTGCCCTGACAATAAATTACTAGTTACTCCCTGACACTCTGACACCCAAACCCTATGCTAATCCAAAATTTCCCTTTACTCACAAACTAGAGCACTCCCTTAACTCAATAAAACTGAATAAATACTTACAGGTACCAAAGACCACTCGTAAAGTCTTGAAAAGCCTTTGCTGTGTGCCGCAGAGGCACTTAAAGAGACAGGACACTGTCTCTGCCCTACTACCCCAGACCCTAAAATCCCAAGCAACCGTAAAGGACCCCCGTTGCTCCTAAAATTAACCGCCGTGTGACTGGGACCCCCTGCCACCTATTAACCTCTCATAAGCCAGATAGTTGCTGCAGCATTTAAAGTGTTAACCCGCTGCAGGATCACTACAAGTACCCCTGGCGGCACCTAATAAAAAAAAAAAAACAATTCTGCAGTGTCCCCTGCAGAGCCCCAACAATCAATCCTTGCCATGGTTTTCCCGTTCATGACCACTGATCTGGACCACCACGACATGTCAAAAGTCAAATTTCCTGTCCTGAGGATCCTTTATGGATCATATTTAACCCTTATGTTACCCCTGTGGCACCTAAAATGAACCCCTATCACTCATGAGGGTCGATACAGACCCACAAGAGCCCCTGATTAACCCCATAAGTCCCATACGGGTCTATATAGATTATTATGGGACAATAATTAACCCACCAGGACACCAAGTCTAAGCATTACACTACACTACACTATTATACCCCCTAATAAATTAAGATTAACCCAGTCTATCTTATTAACCCCCCTCTATCTTATTACCCCCCACTACCTTATAAATCCCCCTCTACCTTATTAACCCCTACTACCCAGTTAACCCTAACTATACCTAATTAACCCCCTCATTAACCCCCTCTATACGTGTTTTACCTACTCTACACCTAGTTAACCACTGATTAATTATTTAAGCCCCATACTACCTAATTACTCCTCCAGTAACTATTTAACCAACCACTAATTAAATAAATTATCCCCCACTAATTAACTATTAACACCCCTAATTAACCAACCCACTCTAATTAATTATGAACCCCCTCTCTAATTAAACTATATATCCCCCCAATTAAACTATCTATCCTCCCTAATTAAACTATCTCCCCTAATTATTTATCTATCCCTCATAATTAAACTACCTATCCCCCTAATGAACTATCTATCCCCCTAATAAAACTACCAATCCCCTAATTAAATAACTAACCCCCCATATTAAATAACTAACCACCAATTAAATCACTAACATCACCTGATTTAATAACAACCCCCCAATTAAATCACTAACCACCCTAATTATATAACCACCCACCTAATTAAATAGGGAGTGTTAATTTTAGGTGCAGCCAGGGGTATTTGTAGTATCCCCGTAGCAGGGTTAACACTTTAGATGCTGCGGGTCATTTAAAGACCTGTGGCAGGATTTAATTAATGCAGAGGTCCTTTAAGGACTCGCATTGCAGATGGGGGTTAATGTTAGGTGTCAGGGAGTCCCGATGGGGTGTTTTGGAAGTAAGCACTATATGCGTTTGATTTTATGCTCAAAGGTAGGGCCCTCCATTATTTTGTAATGTGTTCATTTTATTTTTGCCTTGTACTTAATCCTTGCATAGCACTACCGAATATGTTGGCACAATACATATAATATATATGTAGGAGTCTATGTTCATGTCTTAGAATTTATGTGAATATATATATATATATATATATATCACATATATAGTTGTGAGCGTACGAGTTGTTGCTAACGCTGCGGCTCGCATAGCGAGCCCGCGGGCCTTGCGTAGCGAGGACCGCGGCTCGCGCAGCGAGCCAAGGCCCTCGCAAAGCGAGGGCACTGGGCGAGGGTCTCAGTTGCTGGCATGTCGTGCTCTTTGGGTTGCGACATGAAGTTTGCGAGGGTCGCAGTTGCTGGCATGGGCCGCAGGCGCTCCATGCCAGCAACTGCGACCCTCGCAAACTTCACGTCGCAACCCAAAGAGCACGACACACACATTACGACACTCACAAACAACATACGACACACGTTCACACACATTACGGCCTCGCAACACTCAGACGCAACTCGCGAACATTGCAAAATTAAAAACACAATACATACACACAGCACATACATAAAAACCTTACCTACAGAAACAGGAAGCATCCAGGACCTCAAAAATGCAACTTACACCTTCATTTTACTCAAAATAAAAGAGCTTAGACAGTAAACAATTTGCTAAGCGACACAAAAAATGGCCGACGAACAAAACGAAAACGAGGCTACACACGCAAACACCATACGAGACACGTTAGCACACATTACGACCTCGCAACACTCGGACGCAACTCGCGAACATTACAAAATTTAAAACACAATAAATACACACAGCACATACATAAAAAGCTTACCTACAGCAAGAGGAAGCATCCAGCACCTCAAAAAAACAACTTACACCTTCATTTAAATCAAAATAAAAGAGTTTAGACACAAAAAAAAACTGTAAGCGACAGAAAAAATGGCCGCCGAAGAAAACGAAAACGAGGTTACAGCACTCTAAACTCGCAAAACACCACAAGAAACTCGCAAAACGCCACAAACGACCTACGGATATTCATACCACACATTACCCGCCATTTTACCCCAATGCGGAAGTACACAACTACGCTAACGGTTTGGTCTTGCGCACGCACACTATTACACTGCACACATTCATCATGCTTACACAACAGCTCCACACCACTAATGCTCCAGCAACATCAAAACAGATTGCTAGCTCTTCAACACAATGCTTCAAAATAGGTAAAGTATATTCATTTATTAATGTATTATATATTTCATTATTATACACCAAACAGCATTAGCTACCTTACAATTTCATTGCCGTCATTTTTTGACGGGCAATTCGCTAGTATATATATATATACTAGCCACTTGCCCGCCCTGCATAATATTTGCAAGCTTCGCAATGTTGTTGTTTGCCACACAAAGCCTGGCAATGCGAGCTTCGCTAAGCACAGCTTCTCTCTCTCCTTGGCACCCATTGCAGGCCTCCCATCACAAATGATGGGTTAAGATAATTAACTTTACTCTCCTCCCCTCCCATCCCTGACTCTTTGCTCTCTTCTCCCTTCTGTGCCCATTGCGGCCCTTGCAATGCGTGCCTTCATTGTGGACCTCTCCCCCCCTCTACTTTGTGGGCCTACTGCAGGCCTTGCAATGAGCTCCTTCAGCCTCACAATGCAGGCCTCACAATGAGGGTCTTTAATGCTCACCGTGGGTTTCGTAATGAGCTCTATGCGCATGTGCAACCCCACAACTTTGGGGGACTCTCCCTCCTCCTTCCCCCTCTCCCTTCTGTGGCCATTATGGACTGAAGGCGCTTATTGTGGGCCTCTTCCCCCTCAAACTTTTGTGCCTATTGCAGGCCTTGCAATGAGCAGCTTCAGCGCTCATTGCAGGCCTCGGCTTTCTCTATGCGCATGCGCAAACCTGCAACTTTGTGAGCGTTTCACACAAACTCGCAATTACTACAACTATATATATGATATATATATATATAGTATATATATATACTGGTGACTTGCCCATCAAAAATTATGGCATGATATAGTGTTTTGCATTGTCTTTTTAAGAACTACAGTCAGGTCCATAAATATTGGGACATCAACATAATTCTTTCCGAGGTTCCGATTGAGCATGCATTTCACTTGCTGAAGACAAAACTGAAGGGAAAATGCCCCAATAACAAGCAGGAACTGAAGACAGTTGCAATAGAGGTCTGGCAGAGCATCACCAGGGATGAAACCCAGCGTCTGGTGATGTCTATGCGTTCCAGACTTCAGGCTGTAATTGACTGCAAAGGATTTGCAACCAGGTATTAAAAAGTGAAAGTTTGTTTAATGACTGTTAATCTGTCCCATTACTTTTGGTCACTTAAAAAGTGGGAGGCACATATACAAACTGTTGTAATTCCTACACCGTTCACCTGACTTGGATGTAAATACCCTCAAATTAAAGCTGAAAGTCTGCAGTTAAAGCACATCTTGTTAGTTTCATTTCAAATCCATTGTGGTGGTGTATAGAGCCAAAAAGTTTAGAATTGTGTCTGTCCCAATATTTATGGACCTGACTGTATATGTTGTTTGTCTCTTTCCCCCTCACCCTCCCCTGTGTCTCTTTGCCCCCTCTCCATTCCCTGTGTCTCTATCCCCCTCTCCCTCCCCTGTGTCTCTTTGCCCCCTCTCCATTCCATGTCTCTTTCCCCCCTCTCCCTCCCCTGTGTCTCTTTGCCCCCTCTCCGCTCCCCTGTGTGTAATGATATAGGAATCACAAGGTTTTGGAGACCAGCAGCCTAGGTCAGCAATGATTCAATTCAGCAACTTGTAGGTGAAACAGGAACAAGCTTTATTGAAGGGAACAGGAACCACAATAATCTGGCAAGGTACATAGACAGGAAGTGCCTTATATAGGCCAAGGACCAGACACCTGACCAGACACAGCTGAAGAGACTAGTCACTGATACTATTGCTAGCAGAGTCAAGGTTTATCAGATCTCAAGGAAATTCACAAAGTCAGGCTGGTGCAGTGGTAGGCAAGAGGTTCAGCAGCCTGGGGACCAGGGTTCAAAACGCAACAGAGTCAATTCCTCACACTGTGTCTCTTTCCCCCCTCCCCCGTGTCTCTTCCCCCCCTACACCCCATGTGTCTCTTTCTTCTTTTTGTTGTTGACACCCTCTGGTATGTTTCTTCCAAATTGTAAGCCGCCATAAAACTTATACAGTAAAAGTTTTGTTACTGGGGAACTGAGAGCTGGTATTCCCCAACTCTTGATAAGAAAATTAAGAAAACAAGCTTACATATTAATTGTGATATAACAACAGGCATGTTACAAAAGTATTCAACAGCAGTTATAGAACATCCTAAACTGAGTATTCACTATATTCAAGTGTCAAAATATATATATAGGAAAAATACATATAGGGATATATATTTTACATGGTAATACCAAAAATATTAGAGTTTTATCAAAGTAACTCTGAGCTATACATCCATATTCCAATGCAAAGCCTTGCCCTTATATGGGCTTTGCATTTAAACAGAGATTTCAGTCATATTTCCGTATTTTTTTTAATACATTTAAAATACTATATCCATATATTTAAATCACACTCTTTTGAAGAGCAATGCTCAAAAATGTTTTTAGAATGCGAAAAATAATACAACCTCTAATTTTCAATTTTTAAATAGCATACTTTTCCAAAGTTTTGTTTTGCATGAACAAATTAGAGTAAACAAAGTAAACATTAAGTAAAAACTGTCTAAACTTCATTGAAACTAACATGACCCAGTGAGATCCTATAGGTGCATTCTGACCAATTACCACCTACTCAATACCCCACCCTAAATAAGTAAATAATGATACTGGACACCTGTTTGGGAGCACAGCTTAATTTATTATTTTAAATTTAACAACTTAAATCCTGGTAGGAGGAGTCCGGCTAGTGATAGTGACCTCACGCCCTGAGCACGCACCCAGGTCCCCAATCCTGTCCTTTTCCACGCTTCTGAGGTAAGGGTGGAAAGGACCCCCCCCCTTCTTTACTTCCTGGGCCGAGCACCTCCCCTATGCGCCACGGAGCAGCCAAGGGATTGCCCACTGCACTCCCTCTCTGAACTCAAGCATCATAACCTTCAAACCTATATCCGTCAGGTGAACCCCATCTGGCAGAAAAAAACATCCACGCCCAGCTCCGTCCTGTGGCCGGCCCACGTGATAGGCCTAGCCAATCACAAGCCCCCAGGGACACTTCGAGCGAGCCCCAGTAAGCCTGGGGCCGCCTACGTGTCCCACATGACCCAGTGAGATCCTATAGGTGCATTATGACCAATTACCACCTACTCAATACCCCAAATCCTGGCAGGAGAAGCCCGGCCAGTGATAGTGACCTCACGCCCAGGGCCTCAATCCTGTCCTTTTCCATGCCCCTGAGGTAATGGGGGAAAGGACCCCTTGTTTACTTCCTGGGCCGGGCTCCTCCCCCACACGCCACGGAGCAGCCAATGAATGCCACATGCTGCTACGACCCCTCCCAACAGCTGTGGCCCACGGCATTCCCTCTCTGAGCTCAAGCATCATAACCTCCAAACCTATATGTCAGGTAAACCCCATCTTGCAGAATAAAAAACTATTCAGCATCCTTGTTCTGAAACTCCTTATGGGGAAGTGCCACAAACCCCTGTTTTATAATAAAACTAGACAATACGTTGTTAATCTTTTGGAGCTTCCAGTCCAAGGGCCTCATTCTATTAGCGGCCGCAGCCTTTGCGGGGCCGCAAGGACCGGCCGCAAGCTATTCTGCTATTCTATTCCCCTCCAGCTGGGGCTTCCGGCAGGCTTGCGGCCGGTGCCCTGCTATCTCTTGCGGCCGCTCGCGCCAGAGGAAAGCCTTTGATCTAAAACGGCCGCAAGAGTTTCGGCCGTAAGAAATTCCTATTTGCAATTCAATTGCTCCGGGAAACCTCTCTGCAAGGCTAAAAGTGAGCCGCAGCTTACTTGCAGGAAAGAGGTCCCGCTAGCACCAATTAAGCACATAAAATAGCTCAAATAAAGCCATCCTGCACTTTGAGAAGACTATAAAGGGATTTTAGGTGTTAGAAAAAATAGCACATAATTATCTTATACTCAAATCCGTAAAATATTTTATTTTTAATATCCGTAAAATATCCATGTAAAAAGTCCAGAGTGCTTGGAGCACTTCAGACCCGCCCACGCTGCAGACGGAAAATAAACAGTTAATTTGAACTCGGGTTTGGGCTGATGTGCAAGCTTGAGAGTGGGTTACTTTGAATCCTCATGTCCCCCAATATGATCCCTAGCATTTACAGAGCTGTACAGTGCAGGCTTGAATTTATTTTTGCGTTTTTAGATTTCACAGCTTACGGACGGTTTCAAGATATGCGGCCGGCCGTAAGAGGAGATCCTTGCGGGGCCGTATAATAGAATCGCGAGTTAACAGAACCCTCGCAAGGAATCGCAGCCTTACGGACGATTTACGGCCGGTAATAGAATGAGGCCCCAAGTTAGCAGGGTTCCTAGCACTTCTCCACACCCTCCCTTTTACAATTTCTGACCCTGGTAGAAGCCCAGAAGAGAAACGTGCGCATCGGCTGCGTCCTACAGGCTGTCCCTGGAAAGTGACGCCATCAGCGTGTTCAGAATCGATCGGAGCAGCTTTCCTGATAGTGGCACAGCTCCACACAGCATAGCTGCGTTAATCCGATGGATTGAACACTCAAAATACAGTGATTTACAAATATTGAGCACATGTATGTTTACATCTCCTCTGCACTACAAGTGATTTGCTGTATGCTAAATAATACAAAAAGTGACATGTATTTTCTTATGTCTATGTGACTGTTACTTCTTATATTGATTAGAAATAGGAGCATAGTGTAGTTTAGTTTTACTTTATTGTCGGCAGTTTGGGTGGGTAAGTGGCAGATCCCCACAGCCACCATATTGATTTAGGTTTTCTTTCTAGGTTTTCTTTCTTTTTAGTCATAGGAGAATAGAGTAGTTGATATCAAGTCACAGGGAACAATTACATATATAGGGCACATAAGAATGAGGAATAGTTATATATTATTGCACTTAGCACTTTATATGTTTGTTATTAATGAGGTTTTTGGGATGTTTAGTAAAAACAACACTGTGCAATACAAAGATTTATCAATTTATAATGTCTGAGTAATATGGTTAAATAATTTATATAGATATTTTTTTCAGTACTCATTCTATAGCTGCACAGCTCAGCATTGTCACTTTTTCATAGGAGGTTAACAATCACTGGATATTATTATACTGAATATTATTATACTAGTTATATGTAATCCCTGAATTATATACATGATGTCCAATGATATATGCATAGATAAATATTAACTTGTGCATATGTAATCTAAAAGACAGCCTGTAAGACTTTATTCTATACGACAGATTTTAAATGTAACTTGTTTTAAGTGTTTCAATACAATTGATTATTTAATAATATGAAGTAATAATATTCTTGATTCTGTGTCATATACTTGACTTGTAGCACTATTTGATGTATATGTTGGTTATATGGTTAGACTTTTCTTTCTTTCACTTTTTATGTAAATTGCAGATGATAAACACACTGCAAAACTTATCTACCCAACTTAACAGATCTTGTTTCATGTCCTTGACCATCTTTTTCATTGGGACAGTCCCAAGTTGTTGCCTCCGGTATGATTCAGGATAATGCTAGGGTGACCGCAATGGTGGATGTATGAGTCCAGCAGCCAACTCACCTGCGACCACCGTAAGCCTCGCATTCCGATCCACCGCACCTGCATGACCTAATCCGTAACAACCAGCTGCGGATCTTGCACCTGCAGCAAACTGGTGAGTCCAGTGCATATACGAGTGTCCAATAATCCACAGCTGTTTCTTCTGGCCTGAAATGACAAGGACAATATTACCATCTACTAGCCCCAGATAAGCCTTTGCCCTTTGGTCGCACATTAGTCAAAAATTTCTGGACTCCCATCTCCCAATTATTATTATTATTATTATTATTATTATCATTTATTTGTAACGCACCAACATATTAACATAAGTTAAGTTACAGGCAAAGACAAGTTCAAGATAAACACATTGCAAAGAATGGAGGAACCTGCCTTTGAGCTTGGAATCCTGTGTCCATAGCGTTTTCCCTAAAGCACCTTGCAGGATTGAAACGCCCAAACTTACAATCCACTTGATCACTTCCACCTGCAAGCCTAGGCGAGTTGCCTCATTGGCTGCCCCTACCGAAATCTGCCTGGTTAAAACCCAAACACTGTAAGCCAAACGGGAGAGCCCCAGACCATTCTCATGCACTAGGAGTGGACCAGGAACTCCCAGGCGCCGCTGTACGTAGAATCTCACACAATCACAGGGACAACAGTCTGTTCACAGACTGACCTCCGTCGCTTTACCATCCTGATCTGTCTTGGATCTCCATAACCAAACCTTTACACTGTCACTGTCACCTTGAAGAGAGACATCCACCAGCTGTAAGCCTCCTGATCCTTGCTTGCTTGCCACCACTAGCAATAGGACGCCTCTTGTTCTGACTGTGATCACACCTGAACATACCTTGCATGACGCGCCTGACCACAAATTCCTTAGTTAGATGCCTTAGCCCAGCTATCTTAAACATAAAAGCTAGGTCCACTATCTGACGCCTCACCGATGCCTCCAACTCTCCGGTGTCCTTGCATCTGATTAGGTACCATAACAGAACACCTTCCATTCTCTCCTCAGGTTTGGCCCCTCCTGACAATGCTACCAGCTCATTCCATAAGCCCCAGACCTTCTTGTAGGCATTCCACGTCGTTGGCTAGAGATTTTTTAACCATCGAACCTATCTCATCGCTCCAAGCTCCCACAGGTGCTGAGGAATATCGTCTCCAAACTTCTGTGCCATGGGCAACAATGACCTGAAACGATCCCACTGCAAATGAGAAAGGGCATCAGCAATCCCATTTGAGTACCCAGGGACATGTTTTGCCCTACAACAAATGTTGAGCCGTAGGCAACCGAAAACCCAGTGCCGAATCAGGCGTATTACTGGTATGGATGACGCTGTGGTGTTGTTGATTGCATGGACCATCAGCATGTTATCAGAGAAGAAGACAATCTGCGTGTCAACCAAACCTTGTCCCCAGATGTGAAGTGCAACCACTATTGGGAACAGCTACAGGAAGGCTAAATTGCTTGTTAATCCAGCCTCTGCCCACTGCGCTGGGCATGTGCTAGCGCACCATCTACCACAAAAATAGGCCCCCATGCCTATTGCGCCGCCGCATTTGTGTATAGTTCCAGCTCATCATTGGACGTTCTCCTCCATGGCTTCTGTAATGCTAATAAAATAAACCCACTATTGCCGGTGTGAGTCTCCGACTGAATCACTAGCCAGACATGTAAACATGTCCAAGATGTGCCCACACGTATCATACCCTCGCGAACCAAAAAACAAGAAGTCGTCCAGTTAATGGGTGAGGCTGGAAAAAACAGACTCCTTACAGGTGGCCCATTGCAGGAATGAGCTAAAAGTTTCAAAGCATGCACACGATATGGAGCACCACATTGGAAGACAGGTTACACCCTCATTTGGAATCTGGAAAATATCTAAAAAGGACATGTTAGAGCTGGAAAAGGCACAGAGAAGGGCTACAAAACTAATAAAGGGAATGGAGCGGATAAGTTATGAAGAAAAACTAACCAAATTAAGCTTATTTTCTCTAGAAGGTGTCTAAGAGGATATATGATTACCTTATATAAATACATCCAGGGTCAGTATAAAGATTTGTCAAGTGAGCTTTTAATGCCAAGAGGTTTTCAACTGACAAGAGGATATCCCTTGAGGTTAGAAGTAAAAAGATTCCACATTAAAGAAAGAAAAAAGGGTTCTTCACAGTAAGGGTGGTTAATCTGTGGAATTCTCTACCAAAGGAGGTGGTGACAGCGGATTCGATAGATAACTTTAAAATGGTACTGGATTTATTTCTAATTAAAAAGGGCATTCAGGCTTATCCTGGATAATTAGAGAGGGAGTATTGATCCAGGGAGGAATCCGATCGCAAGTATCTGGGGTCAGGAAGAAATATTTTTTTTCCCTTTGAGACGATTGTCTAAGTTTCACTGGGGTTTTCTTTTTTTCTGTTTGCCTTCCTCTGGATCAATTAATTAATAATTAATTAATTAACAACAAATGAATTAATTAATTAACAACTAATCTTCATATTGCAGATCAGAAGAGATCTTAAAAGGTTGAAATTGATGGACTGAAAGTCTTTTTTCAACCTCAATTACCATGTAACTTTGTAACTATATAACAGAGGTCCACAAAGTACTTGCCCTCGAAGCTGCAACCCAAAAGGTGCTGGTTGACCTGGTGCAATATCCACCATGGCCATACGCGCGTCTTGACCCATCTACCGTATGATTTTGGAGTCAAACGACGCGTAGGAGACGGAAGGTATATTCCTGTCAATGCAATCATTCAATGAGCCGGGTTTGAAAAATGATTTGTTCGGACTCCAGTTCCATTTCACATTACTCCTCAACTCTCACCTGTCGTTTCTCTCATCTCCACCGGTGAAGTCATATCAACGCCTCCCTATTGACAGTCCACTGTTCCGACGCCTGCTTACGTTACTCTGCACCAATGCGTTTGAGGACGATACCTCCCTCACCATCCTAGCCGCGGCTACTATTGCTTTCTACGTTTTTTTACGTCCAGGGGAAATAACCACATCTCCATACCAAACCGGATATCTCACCAAACAGTCGATCACATTTCAAAACGACTATTACATCCTCATACCAAGACTAGCCCATCAACATCACCAACTATCCGACAGACAATCCCTGGTGTCCCGTCCTCGTCATCAACCAACTGATGTCCAGACTGAACTACAAACTGTCCTCTATCCTCGGTTACCAATTTTCAGCCAACAGCTATCTACAGTAACATTTGTCCATTATATCCACAATAAAGCACTCATTACCCTTACCTACTTCTCATGTACTTTTTGGCCTCTAATCAGGCTAGGATGATGTAGCAAAAAACTGCCATACCTCAAAGCTACCTCGTACAGAGAAAAGGCTCTGACCACAGCACAGATTAATGTTAATTGACTTATAGTTGTGGGAGGAGCTGGATCTCCCAGACACTACATAAACCCCCCCTGAGCACTTCTCTCTGCATTCGTTCCTCATACCCACCAACTATTCCCTTCTCTCTTTCACTTTACACTCTCCCTGGCCCTCTAATCAGGCTAGGATGACGTAGCAAAAAACTGCCACACCCTTAAAGCTACCTCCTACAGAGAGAAGACTCCGACCACAAAGCATGATCCAAAACAGGAAGATTGTGTGGAATGCTTTAAAAAAAATATTGAAAAAACTCTAAACAGAAACAAAATTCTTGATAAAATAAACTGATAGTATCTAACTGAATTGTGGCATAATAAATGATATAGTAGGTACATAGCAAAAAAAATAAGTAGCAATTTAATGTATTAACTATTTTTAGAGAGATTGTTTTATCTTTGAATTATTCCACTGAAGATCGCCTTGATAAAACTTTTTTAATTTTCTTATTTTATCAAGAATTTTGTTTCTTTTTAGTGTTTTTCCAATATAAGTTATGTTTTAAATCACTATTCATCATTTTCCCTTTCCTGGTTCATGTATTATCATGAAAGAACAAAAGCAAGAGCTTGACGTTTTATTCTTTTCTTTATGTTATTTGATTCCTTTCTAATACATAATTATCCCCATTTCCACTAGCATTTGTATTAAGTTTAGGTTAAATTAGTATGGGTAGTCTGGCTAGAATATTTTTTTTTTAAATCAAAATTGATTGTTAAATCCACACACAGCAGCCTAATATACACGTTAGACTTTTAGTCTATACTGCCATCTTGTGGTCTAATGTGGGAAATGTTCAAATCATAGGGCCCTATTCAATCAGCTGCTTGCAGAAGTCTCAAACTCATACATTTGGCTGCAGGTGTTTATTTTAAATAAATGTTTCGATATATTCTATTGACTAAGGCTCACAAATTCTAACCTCAAGGAAGAACTCGTAAACTCTGCCTTTTTAAGTCAGATTTTAAGGTGTGTGATCGGATGATCTGGCAATATTTAAGCAATCCCGTAATTTACTTCTTATACACAGCCAATAGCAAATGAGTAATCAATAAAGTTAGACATAGGCCCTCATTCAATTGCGATTTGGCCAATTGAATAGTGCTCTAAATAAGCACATAACATATTTTTTTCAAATAAGTTTTTAGTTAGTGAAAACCTTGCTTTTGGATAGATCTTTACTAACTAAAAACTTCTTTCAAAAAATATGTTATGTGCTTATTTAGACCACTATTCAATTGGGCAAATTGCAATTGAATGAGCGCCATAGTCTGCAGTCAGTGGCTAAGAATGAATTAGTGCCAATAATTAATATTTGCTGATCGAGCTCGCAATCAATTAATCTAGCACTCTATAAAATGCATTAGAGCATCTACTTTAGTCCATGTGGGTTTCATAATATGTATTAATCCCTTGAGTCCCGGGATCAATATTAATCAGAAATTACAGTTAAAAATATTATCTTTTTAATTGCATATTTATGGGTTTGAGACTGTTGTGCAATTAATTCTAATGTCTTTCTATGCCTTCCTGTACTTTTAAAATACAGTATTGTGTGTCTAATTGCTGCTACGGCTCTAATAAGTGTTTGAAAAAGCCTTATTTAGTACTCGTAATATTTTTGACAGGTACTTGATACTTTTTTCAGTTGCGGGTTAGACTTTATTTTGTGTAACTTTAGTTATTTAGCACTCATAATATTCGGGCTGTGCTAAAACCAATGGAGTTCTGGGCCAAGTTTGTGGCTTTGTCTGATGATTGATTGTGAGTGATTGTGGGTGGGGAACTCATAATTGTACTGAGAGTAGCTAATCGAATATATTAAGAGCATTTGTAAGTGTACATACATTTACGAATTGGGCAATAGAATAGGGCCTATTGTTTCAATAACCACTGTGGTCATATTTATTTGATATTTTTTTTAAATAACTAAACTTGGAAATATGTTAAATGTTTTTTTAAAATTTAAAAAAAAACTAATAAACAAAGCATTTCCATGTTTTGTTTAACAAATTTTTCTTTACTGCAGGCAAACATTTTATTTTGTCATCTGTCCCTGTCTATTACTTTTTCTAAAGGTGCAGCCTTGTAATCTATTGATCACCCCATTACTGCTACTGAGAGCTCTGGAAGCTGTAAATACCAGATTCCAACTGTGGAGATAGAACTTGCTGTGTATTCATTCGCTTCTCCCACTTCTGGAATTTCACATCCAGAGATCACACATCAGAACAACTGCATACAAAAGTTATTACAGGCTATTTTATTTTTATTCTAAAACCATATTTTCATATTTTAAGTGTGATTTTTCAAAATTGTTTATTTTAAATTTATGGCCACAGTGACACTTGTGTGACTACTGTAAATATGACCAACTAGTTTGACTTGATGCAAGAAATGCTATGCCTAAATTTAAATGAGATAAAAAAAGCTTGTTTTTATTATTTTCTTTGTAGCTCATTATGCAGGTATCTAAAAGACAAAAATGACTTTACAGATATTTTGAAGGAATATGTAAATTATGAGTAGATTAACTGAAAGTTCCACCCACTGACACAATTGCCTCATCAACAGCAGTTAATGAATATTCGTAGTGTGGGTGATCAAAAAGATAAGCATACAAATGCATAATGACACAGACATAACAATTAATATATACAGTATATATATATATATATATATATATATATATATATATATATATATATATATATAAACCCTATTTAAAGCTATCTGTTGAAGCTGCTGTTTTTTTTCTTTTTCTTATAACCTTAATGGATGACCTCTTAGAAGTTGAAAATCACTTGGCACAAAAATATTTCTTGACAAAAACTTATATTGACCCTGGATGTATTTATATAAAGGTATTACTTACCTCCCTTCTTAGGTGCATAGAAAATATTCTTTTGATATGTTTAGTCTAAAAGGGAAACAACAAGTATACTTGTATCTATGCTTTGTAATTACCCCTAAAAAGGTTTTCAGTAGTTTCCTTTTGTATAAGGTAGTGGGTGACAAGTCCGAGAAGATAGCTGGTTGACCTCCTTAAATTCCAGGAACACCATATCTCGCTGCTTTCATGAATAAGACTTTTGTAGAGCAATAATGGAATCTGACAATCACAGCTCTTGGTCTCACATTGGAGGATAGCGGAGATCTTAGGACGCTATTAATCCAATCCATTCTAAGTTCTTCTTTACTAAGACCTGGTAAGAGCTTGGCACATAAATCATGTATAGAGGTAGGTCTTGTAATGACTCCGATAAGTTACTAATTCTAATGTTTGACATACGAGATCTATTTTCTAGATCCTCTTGTATGATTTTAAGTTGTTTGTGTTCCCCTTTAAGCCAAATCACATCCTTTTCCATTTCTGTGTGTGTCTTAAGGAGGTTATTATATCTGTCTTCTAATTCAAGAGCTTTGGAGTTCAATGCTTTCATTTCTGCTGTTAATTCCACAGAGACTCTTTGTATCTCAGCTGTAATTTCTAATTTGAAAGAGGCAATATGAGTCATTACCAAGTGTAAGCATGGATGTTGTGTATCAGTGTTTGAAAGTCTCCTTTGTTCTGGTTCAGCAGCAAATCTCAGGGAAAAAGTTGCCAACCTTGATTTTTAAAGCCAGCTGTGTCCTCCTGTGTGCAATCTTGGTTATGTATATCGATTTGGTGATAGATAAGTCACTTTAAAAATGATTTTATATGTTTTTTCAGCAGAGCTTATAGATCCCACATCCTCTTTCCTTGAATGTTAGCCCCCCATTTCCATTATTTATTTTGTTGCTCTTCTCTGTACTTTTCCAGCTCTAAAATGTCCTTTTTATTAAGTGATGCCCAAAATACTCCACATTCCAAATGAGGGCATACTAGGGATTTGTATAGTGGCAAAATGATATCTGCTTCCCTTGCTTCTATAACCTTATGTAGGTGGTTGCCCACAAGCACTCCTAAATCTAGATTTGTTCCAATATTATAGCTTCTCATGCATATAATCTAATGAATAAATGTCCTTGATACATTGTCAGATGCCGGCGACTGGAGCTTTTCCAAAAGCTGAGGCAAACCAGTTTTATGTGTTATATTTCCTTTGACAAAATAGCTGCATACAAAACTTATATCTAATCAGTTTCTAGTAAAACTCTATTTTTCTAGTAGTTTCTCTTTGGATGTATGTATACGAACAGTATGTCTGCACACCCATAGAAAATGTTATGTAAGGATAATGCAAATGTAATAAGACAGACCACTTTATTTTTTCTCCTGTCTGATTGCTGCAAGTGCTCTCCAAATGTGTAATAAAAGAGACCTGATTGATGCCACTGGTTTCAACTCCTTCCTTGGGTGAGTTGTGTGAAGCCCCTTCCCCTTCACAACATGTTCTATAACCATTTGCTTATTTTCACGCATCACATCTCATTTGAGGTCCACATATTATTTATTATGGCGGAAGTTTAAGGTGTTAGCTTTTGACAAGTTTTTTTTGTGGGATATAGTTTTTTTCTGTAGGCTTTTAGCATAGTGCAGAATGTCACACAGTTGGGTAATCTTTTCTGTACTGTTCACAATTATTTTTCTTATGGAAACATGTCTATTGGTGACAACAATATGAATATTTAATTTCCAATCTAAAATATTATTTAGTCATCTTGTACCAGCCAAGCTTTCCATAGCACATGATGATGTTGTCTCAGTGGCTTGAATGGTAGAGAGATTAATAATCCTACTGGTGATTTCTGCTATGAAGGTGTAAATGTAGTATTTCATAGAAAATCCAGGCCTGTAACATTGTTCTTCTCCAGCTAACTTTGGAAAAATACTTTTCATTGCTTCAACTGAAGCCTGTCTGTCCTTTTTCCAGTGTATGTTAATGGCGGGGAATAGAAGTTTGTCTGACATTTATAGTAGCTCTTGACACAAATACATTTCAGGTTCAGGTAGTAATACATGTCTGCCACCTTATGGTAATTGTTCCCCCTATAAAGGAGTGCAGCTTCAGTTATAATGATACCAGTGGTCATTTTTTCCTTTTGTTGATTGACTACTCCAGAATATGCTTCCATACGCTCCACTTGAGCTTCAAACACTGTCCCACTTTTGACTTTATTGAAGTGTTTTCCACAATTAAGTATGTGGGAGCCAACTAACTGACCATTTAGTTAATTAAGGCATGATTGAAAACTATACTTTTGGCTTCTTTTGTTTGTTCTGTTCTCGGGTTTCTTGGAGAATAATGCTGTCACAGTCAAGGTCATCTCAGAGATATTTTTAATGTATAATGTGAGAATTGTAAAAAAATAAAAAAATCTCTCTCTTTATGGGGAAGCCGGCAGACTATAGCATTATCATGTGTTAAACTCAACACATGAACATGTATGCCCATATAGTTTTTGTACATCATACATGTGATCAGAAACAAAATATCGATTAGACAAAATATCTAATCCTGTGCCCATAGATAACATCTATATCGAACTTGGTTTGAAAATATGGTGGGGCTTTCTGGTATCTAATGATAAAGGCCAAAATCAGAATAGAAAAATAACATCTAATAAAATGTTCAGGCCAGGAGTGATAAAATACTTAAAATATAGTACTATACTTTTTTAAGGATGGGGACAGTGGAGAGGCTCAGGTGTGTTGCTGGCCTACAGTACAAAACTGATGTTGCTGAAAATAAAAGAATGGATTTTCAAATATTCCAACACATAAAATAACTAGACAGTATAAAAAGAGAGAAAGCAAGATTGTAAATTCTCACAAAATCATGGCTCACCACCGGTCCTGTAACCTAACCAGACATGTAGAAATGTGCCATCTTGTTTTTCTTATATTGTCTTCAGCGTTTTCTTCCTATTTCATTTATGCCTTTACCAATATAATATAACAATTGTAATAATGATAGTAATCATGGTAACAATGCATATGGGAAGATGGGAAAGACCAACAAGCAAAATAATTACATTCACTATCTATTTTAATATGTAAATCTTTAAAATATGAAAGTCACTATAGAGAATAAAATAATTCTTATTTTTAAAATCCCAAATAATAAAAAAAACTCTCTCTATAAATATGTATTTGTAAAGGACATAAAAAATTCTGTAAAAAAACAAACAATTAATTGACCATTTATTAAAGGGACAAGGACTACCAGTGTTTCTATTTGCTTTTATTTACTACATTTTATTAAGTGCTTAAAAACTCTCTTATTTCTGCAGAGCTGTAGAGGGGAGAGATCAGTTAGGAACTATTTGCAAGATTTTCGGCTCACGATCAACCAAAGTGTGACCAAAGCAGTACCCGGTTACAACCCAAAAATATAACCGAAAGATTTAAATTCAAATTCAAGGCAGGCTGTTTAACATCACAGTGATCCAAGTATATGCACCATTCATGGATTCTGAAGGGTCTGAAGTTGTCCAATTCTGCAAAGATATTCAACACATATTAGATATAACCCAAAGAAAATATGTTACTCTCATTATAGGATATTTAAATGCAAAAGTAGGGAACCAAAAGATACCTGGAATAATAGGCAAGTTTGGCCTTGGAGCACAACATGAAGCAGGCCTGAGATTAGTAGTATTCTGTGAAGATAATTCTCTGGTCATAGCAAATGCTCTTTTCCAACATATATATTGAAAATTGAATATGCTGTATTGGGAAGTTCTTCTTAAATGCATAACACCAAGGGGCAGCTGTGATGCGCCTCAAAGTAAGTTTTTATATTTCTTTTGGTAACTAAATGCAGTATTTACTGTTTATTACACATGTATTTATTTGATTGGAGAACTGCAAGACAAAATTAGCTTGTGATCTTTTGATAGTACTCTGGTCCTATAAGGGATTGCCAAGAGAGGGATTGCCGAAACGTACGTCTGGGGTCTTCTGTTTCTCATGTTCATGGTAGAATTACCTGGTATTTCGGAGATGGGTCACTCTAGTGACTGATACACTACAGGATATTTCTCCCTGTGAAGGGCACAAGTGAGCTAAAAGAGGCTGCTCTCTGAGTATGACTAGGACTATAGAACAAACCTGTTGTTCGTTCTCAGATTGAGCACTTCTGCCTTTGTTGTTTCTTAAAGGGATTCATGATATTTGTGCATGAGGTGACTTCCCGGTGTGTAGTAGGAGCAGAGTAATGTGGACAATCGTAAGAAGAGCTGAAATAGAAAGCCATTTGCAAATTAAATTAACTTTACAGCCTGTACATATATAAATCATGCAGAAGTAGTAATCCTGTCAGTCATTAACAAATATGTATTGATATCAGCCCAATAAATGAGGAGGTTAAGGAGGGGGTTGAGGATGGGGGGGGTTGAGGTTGAGGAGGGAGGTTGAGGATGAGGAAGAGGTTGAGGATAAGGAGGGGGGCTGAGGATGATGAGGGAGGTTGAGGAGGGGGTTGAGGATGAGGAGCCAGGTTGAGGTTGAGGAGGGAGGTTGAGGAGGTGGTTGAGGATGGGGGGTTGAGGATGAGGATGGGGGGTTGAGGAGGAGGGGGTTGAGGATGAGGGGGTTGAGGATGAGGGGGTTGAGGATGAGGAGGGATGATGAGGATGAGGAGTGGGGTTGAGGAGGGAGGTTGAGAATGAGGAGGGGGGAAGAGACACAGGGAAGGGAGAGGGGGGAAGAGACACAGGGAAGGGAGATTGGAGAAGAGACACGGGAGAGAGAGGGGGACACAGAAGGCACAAGAGGGACACAGGGGGCAGCACATTTCCCACCCTCGGATAAAACTTGAGTCACTCATTTTACCCAGTATTTTGTGGTAAAATAGGTGCCTCGGCTTATACTCGGGTCGGCTTATACTCAAGTATATACAGTATGTTCCCTCATATACAGACCATAAGCATCATGAACAAGGCTTTTACCTGACTTATGCTATATCATATGATTGAATTTGTAATGGGATTTCTTGAGCACTGTTTATTATAACATATCTTGACATATCGGTATCCATTCACTTTGCTGTGGGAGATATCCCATATCCTTCTCTGGGAGGTAGATTCTACTTATTAGTGCAATCAAATATATTGGGGGATAACAGTATATTTATTTTACATATATACTTGTGTTTTTTTAGTTTATCCCTGTAACGGAGCTGGAACACGCAGTCCAATATCTCCGCTGGTATACGGTAAAATACCCAAGAGGCACTACACTTTCACCATTCCCGACCTCCCATATTGGACGACACACAATTTGGGAGTCAAATGAATACTGAATTTATTTTGTTATGCAGAAATATTTATACACATCTCTTCCCACAGGCAATCCACATCCCCCATAGTTGGCCACACAATCCACATAGAGGAAACAATAGGTGGGTCACACCTCCCTGGCAACTTGATATAATCAGACATGGATTAAATCAGCCTTCTTTGTTCTAATCTGAGAATGAAAACACTTTATACAATCGACTCCCTTATCTCTGAAGTCTCTGTAATAGGATTATCTATTAGCCTAGGTCTGCAATAGTCTGGCTAATATTCTGCAGAGCATAAACCGACATACATATAATATAACAGTAGGATCATATTTTAACCAATAATTAAACAACCATAAAACAGGGTAAAACAGTGATGGGTTCCGTTACACACCTCCCCCGTGACCATAAGCCGGCATACACGGTCTGATCCCAACGGATCGGCCTGGGGATATCCGGACAAAAGTATTTGTTGGTCAATTCTCTAGTTTGACAACCCATCAGCATTACTGCAATTCACATTTACTCACATTTCACATATCCCCAGATAGCTGGGCTCTGAGCGCACAAAACTACCGAATAGCGCTCAGATCCTCTTCACACAGTTCAATTGCCATGTAGCTAAAGTATTTCCCATAGTCTTTGATCATATGAATGGGCTCCATGGCATAGCTATCTGGGGTATCACCGCTCCCACAGGGCAAGTACCGAATGACCCCCGTGTATGTAAAGGGCGAGAATGAGTGACATACACTCTGGTATGGCCGAATACTGTGTTTGAAGGGCAATATGTTCCAGGGCCATAGTCGCAGGGCAGGAGGCTGGCAAATAGTCCTCTCCAAGACAAAGTGGCGAAGGGCACTTCGTCACACATCTCCCCTTTGGGGGGAAGTCTAACCAGGCACCTGGATATTTCGCTGTGGTGATGGGGCAACACGCTGAGGGGACTTAATGGGCAGAGGCCAGCGGCACTCTGCCCTGATGCCAGCTCTTCTGCTGGTATAACTTGCAGGACATCCTGCTCTGTACAAGAGACAAAGGGAGGGCAGAGGCCGACTGCACTCTGCCTCACTGTCAGCTCTTCTGCTGGGGTACTTGGGACGTCTTCCGGCTCAGTAGCCAGGGAAAGGTGGGGGTCAGTGGGGGTTAACATTTCCTCTGTTAACCCTGGGGCCACATTAGGAGTTAGCTGGGGAGAGGAATTTGTACTTACCCCCTCCTCCGGTTGTCCCAGTGAGAGTAGTTAGGGATCTGGACAGGCTGTCCAGCATCCCTGTAGGTCAGGCACAGAGACCCTGGTCCTATCTGCGCCGTCTGGGAGATTGGTGTCTCCCCTTGTTAGGGTAAGCTGTCGCTGGGGGGAGAGGGCGACATCTTCAGCTCCCTGGGGTTCACACTGCCGCTGGGGGGGAAGGACGACCCCTTCGCCCCCCTGGGGTACACACTGCCGCTGGGGAGGAAGGATGGCACCTTCTGCTCCCTGGGGTACACACTGTCGCTGGGGAGGAAGGACGACACCTTCTGCTCCCTGGGGTACACACTGTCGCTGGGGAGGAAGGACGACACCTTCAGCTCCCTGGGGTACACACTGCCGCTGGGGAGGAAGGACGGCCCCTTCTGCTCCCTGGGGTACACACTGCCGCTGGGGGGAAAGGACGACACCTTCGGCCCCCTGGGGTACACACTGCCGCTGGGGGGGAAGGACGACACCTTCGGCCCCCTGGGGTACACACTGCCGCTGGGGAGGAAGGACGACACCTTCGGCTCCCTGGGGTACACACTGCCGCTGGGGGGGAAGGACGACACCTTCGGCCCCCTGGGGTACACACTGCCGCTGGGGAGGAAGGACGACACCTTCGGCCCCCTGGGGTACACACTGCCGCTGGGGAGGAAGGACGACACCTTCAGCTCTCTGGGGAACACACTGCCGCTGGAGGGGAAGGACGACACCTTCGGCTCCCTGGGGTACACACTGCCGCTGGGGAGGAAGGACGACACCTTCAGCTCCCTGGGGTACACACTGTCGCTGGGGAGGAAGGACGACACCTTCAGCTCCCTGGGGTACACACTGCCGCTGGGGGGGAAGGACGACACCTTCGGCCCCCTGGGATACACACTGTCGCTGGGGAGGAGAATTAGTTGGAGTATTCCACGTGGAGCGGTTTCTGTTTATGGGACAGTCTCTCTGCATGTGGCCCTGCTGGTTATACGTGTGGCACCTGATGTACCGTGGAGGGGTTTGGTAGTTCCCACCACCCGGACGCAGTGCTGGGGGGGGGGGGGGTTAATGGTGGGAGGTGGGTTAGCAGCTCCCAAGATGGACCGCTCCCGTGCTCGCCTCTTTTCCATTATGTATTTGTGGACATCTGTCATTAACCATTCCAAGGTTTTTATGGGAAGCGTACCTGGGAAAAAGGCCAGTCTGCTTTGGAGTTCTCTTTCAAACTCAGTCTGTGGGGCAATAAGAGGTACTGTAACCATGAGTTCCTTTCTGTCTGCATCCCTGTAGTCCGCGGCCGCCTCCTCCTCCTCATGATGGAACGCTGTCCGAAAACTAGCCGGTTCCATCCTGCTGTAGCCAGGGGCGCTGTACGGATACTAGCGTTGCCCTCAATTTGTACTCCACAGAATGGTGTCTCCTGTAGCTGTCCTTCTGACCGTGGGAACAATTCCGCCACTTGCCACCAAATGTAACGGAGCTGGAACACGCAGTCCAATATCTCCGCTGGTATACGGTAAAATACCCAAGAGGCACTACTGTTTCACCATTCCCGACCTCCCATATTGGACGACACACAATTTGGGAGTCAAATGAATACTGACTTTATTTTGTTATGCAGAAATATTTATACACATCTCTTCCCACAGGCAATCCACATCCCCCATAGTTGGCCACACAATCCACATAGAGGAAACAATCGGTGGGTCACACCTCCCTGGCAACTTGATATAATCAGACATGGATTAAATCAGCCTTCTTTGTTCTTATCTGAGAATGAAAACACTTTATACAATCGACTCCCTTATCTCTGAAGTCTCTGTAATAGGATTATCTATTAGCCTAGGTCTGCAATAGTCTGGCTAATATTCTGCAGAGCATAAACCGACATACATATAATATAACAGTAGGATCATATTTTAACCAATAATTAAACAACCATAAAACAGGGTAAAACAGTGATGGGTTCCGTTACAATCCCCTATTTATTTGTTAATTTTGAGACTAAGTCTCTATAACTTCCCTTTTTCTCCTTTTTCCTTTTTAATTTTTTCTCACGCCAGTACATTCTTTATTTAGCTGATACATTTTTTTTTTTATTAATCCCATTAAAGGTTAAGTTTTAGCATTATTACTATCCCTATACAAGTCTAATATTACCTGCGATGATTTGGTGTGTCCATGACCTTCTAAAAGGATTGTATAATTTCTCGATCTTGTGGTCACCTATATGAGCTGATTAAACTTACTGGCTCACTGAGTCATATCTGTTTGGGCATTATTATCAGTTGCCACTATATTTCTCTTTTTTTCATATTTAATATATATATATATATATATATATAAACACACATATATCTACCTATATATGTATATATATCTATATATATATATATATATATATATATATATATATACACACACATAAATATACACCGACCTTGGGTTCATATAATTTGTCCCCTCATCTCCCTCCCCCCCCAGTTCTTACGCCCCTGCTAGGTTGTATAAAGTTATTAAATTGCAATTTGTCCAATTGAATAGGGCTCTTTATAAGCACAGAGCATATTATTTAACAGAAGATTTTAGTTAGTGAACATCTATCCAAAGCAAGGTCTTCCCTAACTAAAAACTTCTGTAAATAAAATATGCTCTGTGCTTATATAGAGCCCTATTCAATTGGCCTAATCACAATTTAATAAGGCTGTAAAGCGTTTGCAAAATCACAGTGCTTTTTGAAAAGCTGAACATACTAGCTCAAAGACAGGGCCCTCTTTGCTGTGCTATATGTTAATTTGTATTTATCTTTGTCTGAACTTAACTTATGTACAGCGCTACGGAATATGTTGGTGAGTTATAAATGAACTATAATAATAATACTGTAGTCCTTACCATGGAAAGTTATGTTTCATGCATAATATATTCCAACAAATTAATTATGTTACATGACCATAAATAAGCAATAGGCTATTTATATGTGAATTAAAATGGTAAGAAATCATTGATGTATATGTTTAGATTGTGTATTTTCAAAATCTTGTTTTTATCTCCACAATGTTATCTTCAAGTGTAATTTTTAGTTTGTGAATAACTATTGCCATCTAGTGATTACTTTTGTGTACTGCAGACTATCAAACTATTTTCAAGCCAGCTCTACATTATACTACTGTATAATACACACAAAATTATCTCCTAGCCTTACAACCTTTTTCATTTACACACATTAATTATGGAGCCCTTAGAAACATAGCTTTAGTTTAGGGGTATAAAGACAGAAATTTACTAAACCACTTTCACTAAAGAAATATCCATTTCATATTGGAAAATTGAGTACTGAAGCAACTGTTAAAGTGTGAATGTGGCGACATTACATTGCTGTGCCTTGGCTGAGTATTGAAGCAATTGTTAAAGTGTGTACTGTGTTATACCTTGAATGCAGGCTGTCCTGAATGCGGTGATGCGGTCAGCGTGAAGCTCCCGATGCTATCGGGTGCTCCACAGGAACCTGAGCATTTTCAGGCACCGTATGGTGGATTGCATGCCCCATGACGGCACCGTGATCACTGTTAATAGGTATAGTCCGGAACACTTTAAGTATATACTTATGACAGCCAGGCAACACTCGCTTAACTATCATGTTATAGAGTGAATGCTGTCTTATAACACTGTATAGGCTATCTGCATAATAATCTACTATATTTTTTTAAAAACATTTTAACATTTAATAGTTTTGTACATGTGCCTATCCTATGATTTTTATGCCTAAAATGAGGAGAGCATTGAATAAGGTGGATAACACAGTTCTTAGTTAACTTAACTTTATTACTAAGCTGTACATCCATAATACACACACGGTATAGTTTCACTGTGCTATCTTTAATAGATTTATTTATTTATCTTGGATAATCCAGTCACCATCACTATAGGGCCAAAAGCCCCATATAATTAATACACACGTGAGGAATATATTTTTTCTCTTTTATGCTTCACTTTATTCATAATGTTTATTTTTTTTTTTTTTCTACACTGTTTTTTTTTTTTTTCACTCTACACTGTTTTTTTCACTAGGTATATGTTGGAATACTTTATTGTCTATTCAATTCATGAGATTGAAGGCATTTTCATTATTATAATTAACTGTTTATATATACACTATACACCCAATTTAGGGTTACTATTCTTCAGGGTGTGCAAGTTTAATTTAAGTGGTTATTAATAGGTTATAATAGAACATTTTAGACATATTAGATATTTATCTAGTAATACTAGTCCCCCTTTGTGCTATCAAACATCATAAGGATAGAGTGGATTTTGTCACAACGTTTTTTCTAGTTTTAATTTGACTATAATAAAATAGTTCTTAGTTTATTAAATTAGAGCCTATAAACCTTTAATCCTATTCTTTGTCTTCATATTGTAACATTGAAAGTTAAATTCAAATGAAAATATTTTAAAACACAGCAAAACATAATACTTTTAGGAATTAACAGCCTTTTTCTTGCAAATAATCTCTCCCTAAAAGTGTACCTCAGTCTTTTCTGAATAATACTCTGCTATCTAGCTAATTTCCACACCTACAACCTGCATTTTTACAGTCCTCAAAACAAAACAAAAAAGTGCATTACATCTCTCTCCAACTACATTTATAATATTTTTAAATAGTATTCAGTGTTACCCACCATTTTCAAACCTTTTTTTCAATCACATCCAATAATATATCCGTTTCAGTTTTACACTTACCGCATATACTCGAGTATAAGCCGACCCGAGTATAAGCCGAGCTACCTATTTTAACACAAAATACTGGGAAAAATGAGTGACTTAAGTATAAGCCGAGGGTGGGAAATGTGCTGCCCCCTGTGTCCCTCTTGTGCCGTCTGTGTCCCCCTCTTGTGTGTCCTTTTCTTGTGTCCCCCTCTCTCTCCCCTGTGACTCTTCTTCCCTCTCCCTCCCCTCTATCTCTTCACCCCTCTCAATCCCCTGTATCTCTTCACCCCTCTCCCTTCCCTGTGTCTCTTCCCCCCTCTCCCTTCCCTGTGTCTCTTCTCCCCTCTCCCTTCCCTGTGTCTCTTCCCCCTCCCTTATCACCCTCCTCAACCCTCCTCCTGATTCTCAACCCCCCTCCTCAACCCCCCTCCTCATCCTCAACCCCCTCCTCAACCTCCCTCCTCAACCTCAACCCCCATCCTCATCCTCAACCTCCCTACTCTTCCTCCCTCGTCATCATCAACCTCCTTCCTCAACCTCCCTCCTCAACCCACATCCTCATCCGAAACCCCCCTCCTCATTCTAAACCCCCTCTTCAACCTCCCTCCTCAACCTCAACCCCCCATCCTCATCCTCAACCCCCCTCCTCAACCTCCCTCCTCAACCTCAACCCCCTCCTCATCTTCAACCCCCCTCCTCATTCTAAACCCCCTCCTCAACCTCAACCCCCCATCCTCATCCTCAACCCCCATCCTCATCCTAACCCCCCCTCCATCCACATCCTAAAACCCCCTCCTCACTTTAACCCTCCTCATCCTAAACCCCCCTCTTCACTTTACCCCTCTAAATACCTCCCCCTCTCCCTATCCCCTCACTTACCTCCATCTGCAGCTTCTCCTTCGGCCTCCACGCTCCTTCCTGCGTCTTGACCCGGCCAATGCTAATTACGTGGCGCTCATGCGACGTCACGTCATTAGCATATAGCGGGTGCCGACGCAGGATGGAGCGGAGGCCGGAGGAGCAGCTGCAGATGGAGGTAAGTGAGGGGAAAGGGAGAGGGGGAAGTATTTAGAGGGGTAAAGTGAGGAGGGTGGTTTAGAATGAGGAGGGGGGTTTAGAATGAGGACGGGTGAGGGAAAGACACGGGGGGGGGCTAGAGTGACACGGGGGGGGGGATAGAGAGACACTGGAGGGTTAGAGAGACACCGGGGGGGGGGGGGGGTTAGAGAGACACGAGCGGGGGTTAGAGAGACACGGAGGGGGGGGGGGGGAGTGTCTCGAGTATAAGACGAGGGGGCCCTTTTTAGCCAATATATCACAGGCATTCTATTTATTTGCATTATAAATTGGCTAACAAGTTGTGTTATAACATTTATAAAGCAAAAACATATCAATAAAGACTGGGCAGTGTACAAATAATTGAATTCTTTTATTTTTTCTCTCTTCTGTTTCTGGTATTTTCTCATACTCCCTCCATTCAGTTGAAGGCTTTTAATTCTCATTAGTATATCCAAATGACTTATTTTTTTAATGCAGTTCAAATTTAGTAATTGCACTGTTTAACTATGACAGTATTTTTAGCACACAAGTCTATGGGCCATATTCTATTAGCTACTTGCAAATGCCTTGAACTCATAAATTTGGCTTTGGGTGTTTTTAAAAAAAAATGTTTATATGCATTCTATTGACTTCAGAATTCATTAGTACCAAAAAGTAATATTTGCAGAATATGTAGTAATATTAGGAGTGATTTTAAGTGTGTATAAATTTACAAATAGGGCAATAGAATAGGGCCCTCTATATTCTGAGCACATAGCATTAACTTGCTTAGTGCCATAGGCGAATTCATACTTGGCTATTGGTGACTATTGTTGTACTTCCTCTACTGGAAACCAAACTATTTTCCAGAAGAACACAATCCAAGAGCCTGATTCAATTGCAAGCCCGCATATCGTGGCCGTATGTCTGCGGGCGTGCTGCGTGCTCCCGTTCGTCTCTGATTGTGGAGCTATTCAAGTGAAGGAGCCCGCAAGTTATGGGCCGAAAGCGACTCCCTAAACCATGCACTGGTCTGTAGTAATTCAAGACGGGAATACGATAACTTAAGCAAGACTGTAACGTCCCATTTCATAACAGCCAATAGAAAATGAGACCACCATCAATATAGCAGTAAAACATGGAAGTTACATGTCAATCGAACCCTCAAAATAAAAAAAAAATAAAAATGAATGCCAATGCTGTTTTAGTCCATATGGGTGACCTGATATGTATTAACTCATTGATTCCCGAGATTGATATAACCCCGAAATGAAAAATGCATTTTCTTTTACTGCCGATTTTCGATCCTGAGACTGTTGTGCAATTAATTCTAATGTCTATCATCACTTTCCCCGTTATTTACAGTGCAGTATTGATTTTTTATTTGCATTTACAGTGCTACGATCAGGTGTTTAACCCCCTTGCGGGTCCTCTCTAGTACTTGTAGGATTTTCTCCTTCATTTGCCATTTACGGGTGTGTAAACATCTGCGGCCTTGGGGAATTGGAGCAATTGAATAGCGATTTGTGATTTTAGCCATCGTAACTCTTGCAGAATTGAAAAATCAATGGTTTCGGGAGGCTGTAAGTTCCGTCGCAGAGTTTTCTAGCCCGTAACCCGTAAATCATTTTGAGCCCGCAAAAAGACACCAATTGAATAGCAAATTAACTTACGGCCTCACTTACAGGCTACAGTGGCTTACGATTGCTCAATTGAATTGGGCTCCAGCTTTATAAAAGTTAACAGAGAACTTATATACACTGCAATGCTTTATTTCTGCCTTTTGCCTATCAAAACCTTAACTTTGTCACTACAAAAAATATTATCAAAAAATACTATCATGCACTGATTGTCACGTGCAAAATGAAATGCCTCAAGCAATGTTAAGCTAAGCCATTGCAAAAGTTTACCCAATGCAGCTAATTCTTCCACAGTATCGTTCAAAACCTAGGGAACAATTTTGATATTCAATGTTTGTTAACTTCTTGTAGCAGTATTTCTAAATCGAATCATGAAATTTATGTTCCTCAAAGTACTCAATCAGCAACTCATAATTTCTGATTATTACTTGCAGACCAAAGTGAATAGATAGCCACCTTAATTCATTTTGAGGACGGAAAGCAACGCATTCACTTTCAGAAGCATTAATAATATCTATTTTTTTTTTATGTTTTGGTTTAAGAATACACTGTATGTATTATTTGGATACAAGTTTTCATGTATTTTACTTACCATTTCCACACACAGCAAATGCCTAAATCTTCACTGTTTTGAAGTCAGTGTGGTATATCCTGCTTCAGTTGTGCTACTGCACCTTTAACATTGCCCAACAATACTAAGGCACTGTCTGATGTAAGCATCACAATTTCCAGCAGGTCAAGATAGTGGTTTGCTAAAACTACATGACTGCTGAATTGGTAAACAAGGCATCTACATGCCTGCGGCTGAACTGTAGAATTTTTAGGCCTTAATTTGAAGGACAGTGAGCTGACACTATCATACATTAAAAGAAGGGTTACCTTTAATGGGCAGACTATTATGTTTGACCAAGTTACATATATTTTATGTGTATTTGCTATGGAGGCCATTTTAATCGTTTTAAGTGATCGGAGGAAAATCGCTCATGCTGTTCACATAGCTACTAGTAGCTATTCATTTCACATATGGGATACTGGAGCAGGGGCTGAGGAGTCATTTTGTATCTGCTGGATTGTACATAAAGCTATGGCTATTTATTTTGCACATGCTGTATATAATAGGCTTTATGTCGTTATAACCTCCTGCCTCTCTATCAGAATCTTCCCCTTAGTATCACCACATCATGAGCCTCATTCAGTTGAGGCATTTGGGAGATCCAGGCTTGCAAATGGAGGCCGTAACTTATTTTGCTATTCAATTGGCTTCTGTTTGTGGTACCAAGGAGGTCGCGCAAAGGGCTTAATGACATGACTGCAGCACTTTCTTTCCCCCTCCTGTGTTTCTTCCCCCCTTCTCTGTGTCTCTCCCCCTCCCCTGTGTCTCTTTCCCCCCTCCTCTGTGTCTCTTTCCCCCCTCCCCTGTGTCTCTTTCCCCCTCCCCTGTGTCTCTTCCACCCCCTCCCTTGTGTCTCTTCCCCCTCCCCTGTATCTCTTTCCCCTCTTCCCTGTGTCTATTTCCCCCTCCCCTGTGTTTCTTTCCCCCCTCCCGTGTTTCTTCCCCCCTTCCCTGTGTCTCTCCCCCTCCCCTGTGTCTCTCCGCCCTCCCCTGTGTCTCTTTCCTCCCTCCCATGTGTCTCTCCCCCTCCCCTGTGTCTCTTTCCCCCCTCCTCTGTGTCTCTTTCCCCCCTCCCCTGTGTCTCTTTCCCCCCTCCCCTGTGTCTCTTTCACCCCCTCCCCTGTGTTTCTTCCCCCCTCCCATGTATCTCTTCCCCCTCCACTGAGTCTCTTCCCCCGTGTCTCTTCCCTCCCCTCATCCTCCTTCCTGTCCTCATCCTCCTCCCTCCCCTCATTCTCCTCCCCCCTCCCTCATCCTCTCCCTCCCCTCATGCTCTCCCTCCTCTAATTTTCCCTCCTTATAGGAAGCAGAACATAGGAAAAAAGGCAAATAAATATATTTTTAAAAACATGTTAAAGGCTGTCCCGACATCCCTTTGTTATGAAGCTTCATGCAGCCCTATTAAAATTGGAAGCCCGTAGCAGCATCAATAAGCCCGCAAGGGCTGCAGGCTTGAAATTTGAATTTATTAAATTAGAATATGCTGCGAGTTTCAGGCTTGAGACGCAAACCTGTAAACCATTTTTTGAATGTCAGATGCATGGCCGTGAACATGATCAATTAGTCAAACCCGTAGTTACGGGTTTAGATGGAACCAAGGCAACAGAGATCGTCATCATTACGTCACTGAAAAATGGAGGTTGGATTTCAAAGTCTTACGGGCTTCAATTACAAGTTTCGATCGGACCCACATTCCAGAAATGATGCAATATTGATAAAGCAGGAAGCGAGGCGAACAGTTGAGGCATTGAAACACGCGGGACTTAGCCTGCAAGCAGTTAAGAAACGCAGGACTTACTAGAATGCGGGACTCAGAAAAAAAAAATTCCAACCTCGTAATCTTGGGGGCAAAAAAAACGACTTCGCAAAAATACAACTTTAACCGTAAAAATCGAAAAACACGAAAAACAAACAAAAAAATTAAAATAAAGTAAAAACACACTCATACACAGCACGGGGATGCCTGGGAGTGCCATTGCATGCAAATTTAAGCTAAATTTGCTGAGTTTCGGCACTCTAAAATCGTCTAATCGAGAAAAAAAATGGCAAACAAAAAAAATTCAAACAAAGCTAAAGGAAGCTGAGGTGCGCAAATCACCGCCAGGCACATTTGAGTTAGCCAGGAACGTAGGAGATACAAAATATACTATTTCAAACGGATGGAAAATGCTCGTGAGCCAAGTAACACATAGAAAATAGCCGCCATTTTACAACACTAACTTGCAAATAATAACATTACGATTCTAAAATGGATCTTTACCCGCCTAAACACGGTTTGGCCTCGCGCACGCAGCCTATTTACACTGCACACTTGACACATTGCTGACACTTTCTCCTCAGGGGATCAACAGTCCAACTGTACATTTTCTGATGCAGGAAAATCCAAAGAGATTGTTAGCTCTTCAGGATATTGATTGCTGCATATTAAATATAAATATGTAAAGTATATTCATTTATTAATTCTTATTAATTTATTAATTTACTGTACTAAGCAAATTATATATTTTACACTGTACTTATATATCTGTCTTTGCAATGAGTGCCGGAGGTGATCGTTGCAAAGCAGGAAACTTGAAGTCCATGATGGGAGAGGCTCACAATGAAAGCGTTACATTGTGTGGCAAACAGCATTGCCATGGCTTCAACTTTTATTGCCGTCATTTTTGAGGCAAGTTGCTAGCATATAATAAGTTTTATGGCGTTTAATAATTTCTGAATCTTTGAGAACTATGTTCATCAGTGATTGCACAGTCAAAGTTATGATAATTTAAGTAATTAATCCTGTTCTAAACCTGTTTCTGAAACCTTCTAGCTGCACATGCAAACATCACTATGAGGGGTGTGGCTACCAGTAAACAGAGAGGAGGCAAAACAACAGAGCTCCTAACAATACCACTTAAAAAAGCATAAAAATACAATTTAAATTTGATCATATTTGATATACAAGACCAGGTTGGGGAAACTGGAGAGTTTGGATCGCCGTGGGACTGTTTTGCAACTTTTGGACTTCACTTCAACACTGGACTGAAAGTTACTGGCTGGGTATGCATGAAGGAAAAATCTGAATCAGGATCCAAATACAACACACATTTGAGTGTTGAAGCAGGTGAAAGAGTTATGGGGACAAGAGAAATATGTCTTTAAACCTTTTTTTATGACACTGGTACATCAAATGTACTTATCTGCTGGGAGGTGAGTGCTTGAGATTTTCCTGTTATACTACATCTGCTTCTAACAGTAACCCTCCTGTTAGCCACATATGGATATTTAAGATGCTGCTCAGATAAATCATGCATATTTCTTTCATTTATATCTCCTAATTCTGAAGATTAACAGCCTTATTAAATTGCGATTCGGCTAATTGAATTGGGCTTTATATAAGCACAGAGCATATTTTTTTACAGAAGTTTTAGTTAGTGAAAACCTTGCTTTTGGATAGAAGTTCACTAACTAAAAACTTCTGTAAAAAAAATATGCTATGTGCTTATATAAAGCCCTATTCAATTGGCCGAAATTTAATAAGGCTGTTAATATGTAAACAACTGCAAATAAGTGGTTATTTTTTCTTCTGCTCACAATAAATAGTACAAGTTCATCCTGCCATCTACTGGATATACTGAGAATAAAGAACCTCATAATACTTAAAGAGGAGAAACTGTTAAAGACCATGAGCCGGATTCAGTTGAGCAATCGTAAGTTACTGGAACCCGTAAGTGAGGCCGTAAGTTAATTTGCTATTCAATTGGCATCTTTGTGCGGGCTCCAACCGGTTTACGGGCTCCCGTAGCCTTTGATCTTTCTCACACAACAGTAGTCTCAAGCTCGCAAATCTGCAATGAATTTTTTTTTTTTATTATGTGTAATTTTGGGGTTATATAGATCTCGGGTATCAATGAGTTAATACATATCATGCCACCCACATGGACTAGAACAGTATCAGCATTCACTTTTATTATTTTGTATTTTGCAATTTTGCGTTTCAACGTTAATTGATTGACATGTAACTGCCATGCTTTATTGACATCATGAAAACAGTCTAATTTTCTATTGGCTGTTTCGAAATGGGTGCTTATGGTCTTGCTTAATTAATCATATTCCCTCCCTGAACTGCTACGGAAGAGTGCATGGTTTACGGTTTGGGCTTTTAGCCCACAACTTGCGGGCTGGTTCAATTGAATAGCACCGGAATTGTAGCAGACTATGAGACCACAGCACGCCCGCAGACATACGGCCTATATCACGCAAGATGCGGGCTTGCAACTGAATAGGGCTGCATATCTAACTGCATCATTAAGACTGCCTGGAAAGCATAACTGAAGCAAATACTGCTGTCATATTAATTTCTTATATCAACAGTACGAGTGTACAGTAAATATTTTGCTGGTTGTCAGAATATTTGAGAAAATTCATAATTATTGCCTCAAACTATGTGTTATCTTGAATATAGGACTTTACACTATCATCTAGGCATTGACGTAATTGTTTTTTCACCCTCTGGAAGAGGGAATAATATAAACAAGCATAAAAAGAACAGCCTGGGCACACTGCAAGGGAATAAAATCTACTTATACAATTTACTGCAGTTTCACTCTACAATTTGCTAATATACTTGGGTGCCTAATTCACCAATCAGACCCAGAACTGGGTCAGGAGAGTAGTTTAATAATTCTATCTCAAATCTGAAACCAACCAGCAACAAGAAAAAGTTCAGATTGAGAAACCCTCAAACACAGCACCCCACTGCCACCTGCTGGCCATTTTTCAGTAATAACACCATATATCACAAGTCTTTAAAACTTTATACTCAACTGCACCAATCTTACCTATAAGATATAGGCCCCAATCTGGGGACAAGGAATCCAAAAACAATTTCACACATCTCCCATCTCCACATATCTCCAATCTGCCAAATGGCATTCAGGGTTATCCTGGTTAATTAGAGAGTATTGATTCAGGTAATGGTTCATTTAAGGAACACTTTATACCTCCCAACCACTAATGGCTTGTTCTGAATACACTTTTATAACACATAATATCAGGGGTTTTAACTCCCCTTTAAAAGGCAGAAAGCCTTAATATACTACAAAAAATACAAACCCTCTGTTCTCTTCCTACAAGAGACCAATCTTGCCCACAGTAAACTCCCTACCTTCCTGCATAAAGACTATCATACCTTCTATACCACTAGCCAAAAATCTAAAAAAGCATGCGCTGCTATCTTGCTTCATAAGGACTTCCCATTTAAATTAGATCATAAAAAAATCAGCTAAAGAATGAAATGATATAATCTTGACACAAAACTCACCTAGTCTTTGTGTATGCACCTACTAACACCCCCCATAATGCTCTCATTAAACTATTAGAATCACTTGAATCCCAAGATGTTGGGAAGACTGGCAATTGTTACTCAGAGAAAGGTAAGAAGATCAAAGCCCTTATGCACAAACAAGGTCTGGTTGATGTTTGGAGGAGGCACCATCCGGTAGAGAGAGAATACACATTTTATTCTACCACCCACAAATCTTACTCCAGGATTGACACCATTCTTATCAATGCTTTCTTACTCAATCAATCTAAAATATTGGAAATCCTTCCCTGTCCCGGGGCAGACCATAAATCAGTGTTACTGGTCCTGAATTTGGGCCCCAATTTCAATACTCTTTATGAGTGGAGAATCAATGACATGCTGCTGTCCAATGCAACTTTACAAGAACAAAAAGCCAAAGAACTTGGCAAACAAACACCAATCAGAATACAAGTGTCAGCTGGTTATGGGTTGCTCACAAGGCCTTCAGCAAAGGCACTTGTATCTGAGTAACCTCCACCTACAAAAAAAAAAAAAAAAAAAATCGATGGAACTCTCCAAAGAACTTAATGATCTTGAAACAAAGTAAAACCCTCCAAACAGATTCTATCCGACAGTGGATTGATAATATCAGGCTGGAATTGGACAGCATCCCGTTAGACCAAACAGAGAAAGCCCTAAGAAAAAGACAACATAAATTCTTCTCAACAATGCAAAATTACTCAGGTGAAAACAACGTCTGACTCAATAACGGCAAGCCAAGTGCTGATTCAGGAAACCTTCCTCAAATTCTATAAAGACATTTACTCCTCCCACACTCAAGTGAGTGACTACCGACTACATAATTTATTAGATCAATTGGACCTTCCTGCCCTGGACAACCTAGATTTAGAACAGCTCAATGCTGACGTAACATACAAAGATGTCAGAGATACCATTAAAACATTGAATTTGGGCATATCTCCAGAACCAGATGGTTTCTCCAATTTATACTACAAAAAGTTTGCAGACCTTCTTATCTCCCAATTAGTAATATTATTTAATGCAATTTCAAAAGGGGAACAAATGCCCCCAGAATTAAACCAAGCAAACTACTAAACGGGGATGTAAATCTTAGCTAAAATTATGGCAAGTAATTTCCTCCCCAGACTCATCCATAAGTATCAGACTCATCCATAAGTATCAGGTGGGCTTTATTCCACACAGACAGTCTGGAGACAATATAAGAAGGGTTCTGAACGTTTTCTACCTCACCCAGAGCTCCAACCCCCCACTTTGTACCTTAGCATTGGATATAGAAAAAACATCTGACTCCATTGATTGGCCATATCTATATGCAGTACTAAATCTAAATTTGGCTTTAAGGGCCATTTCCTGAACCTCCTAAGGCCTTATTACCACTCCCCTAAAGCCAACCTGAAACTACCAGGTCCCAATAGGAAATTCCTGAATATCCAAAGATGCACGAGGCCGGGGTGCCCACTTTCCCCACTACTTTTCTCCCTGGCTATTGAGCCATTAGCACAAGTTATCAGGTCCACTCTTGATATTTATGGATTAAAGGTAGGCCACCATCATTATAAGTGCTGTCTTTTTGATGACAGCCTCCTGTGTACTTTGACTATCCCCTCCACTTCAATCCCATCTCTCATGAACCTGCTAGATAGCTTTGGTCAGATTTCCAATCTTAAGGTCAATATAGAAAAAACAGAGGCCCTTGGGTCTCGCCTTCCAAGATCTGAACTGGATTATTTAAAAAATTATTTCAATTTCTTGTAGCCTAAGCCATATACAAAATACCTAGGTATAAACATTACTTCCAAAATATCAGATCTATACAATGTTAAGTACCTTCCTCTCTTCAAGGAATTGACAGTGAACAAGTGGGCTAAATTCCAAATCTCATGGAGAGGCCGCATTAACACGATAAAAATAAATATCTTCCCCAAGATTCTGTACTACTTCTGATCCTTACCTATTAAAGTGGTAACCAAAAATCTTGATAATTTCCAAAACCAAATATTCAGGTTAATTTGGCGCAATAAACCCCCCAGAATCATAATGTTTAAACACAACTGTCAGAACTTAAAGCTTAAAGCAGTGTCACAGACCCCTTTCCCGGGATGGGATCCTGGTGCATTGAACCACCATATAGAGGACATACCGCCCCATTGGAAAATGGGTAGGGGAATTATATTGCCACATGGGAAATGTGGGGAAGTGGGTAGTGGGTTGAATAGCCCCAAAACATAGGGCCATAGTGTACCACCATGCTCCATATGATCTTATGGCATATGTCTCTGCCTTATCCTGTATACTATATGTAATTCCCATTGTATATTACTGTGTTCTGTGTTATGTTTAAACTGTAACTAAATGGTCATGAAACAGTTAAACAAAAATAGGTCTACAATGAGATATTATAGACAGACAGTAACCAGTGATTGTATTGTAATCAGTTTTATCCCATTATTTGCCAGATAAGCTAATTATATCTCTGATGTGCTAGACAACTAGAGATGACATGTGTGTATTGTAAGTTGTGCACCCTATCTGGTGTAAAGTTGGCTCTGTGTAAAACTTTAGTAGCAGTCTAAATAACTAAAATACACAAAGCCTCTGGATAGTCTTGAACAGATCCTCCTCCATTTCTGGAGATCCCATGATACCCCCAAATACTGCACCCAATATCTGATAAACCTGGCCTTTTGATCTTGTGGGGCTGTATTCAAAATAGAATATAGCGTTCCCACCATTCCCCTAGTAAGGGGATGGTTGCTACAAACCCTGGACAACCAGATGGATTGGGGAGCCCCCAAGATCTCGTTGCTGAGGAGATCCAATGCCTAATCTTATTATAACTGAAACATTCGCTTAATGGAAGCTCATATTTAATTATGAGTTTATCTGTAGTGAGGAGTTGTTCCTCCTTCATCCATGCTCCTAGCTACTCTAATTTATTAGTTAGCCACCACACCTTCTTCCTGCAAACTTTCCAAGATCCGCAAAGAGGTCAGAACCGGGGTTAAAGGGGACATTTTATGCTTCAGTTGATGTCTTGAATCGACCCATTTCCAATTAGTCAGGATAGTTTAATCATGGGATTTTGTAGTTTAATGTCTAGAGTTGAGCCTGGAGGGGCCCAAATCACAGTATCCCACTCAAAAGGTTTCACCTTTCATTTGTTGGTTTTCAATAAACACCCAAAGCGGTTGGTGTTCTATTGAATGAGCTTGCGGTATAAAAGCAATCTGAGCAGCTCTAAAATAATGTTTAACATTCAGGCAAGATAAACCCCCCCCCCCACATTTTTGTTTATTTGCATAAGGGATCTCTTTATCCTAGGCTGTTTATTTTTCCAAATAATTCTAAAAAGCAGCTTTTGGATTTTTTCTAATTCATTCCATCTAATATGGATAGGGAGAGAGCAAAAAAATAAAAAATTCTGGGCAGAATATTCATCTTAATAGCATTTATACGCCCCGTCCAAGATATTTGGAACCTACTCCATTTCTCTAAATCCTCCGTCAAATTTTTAAATAAAGGTGTAAAATTGGCTTGATAGAGATCCATGATCTCAGGAGTTAATTTTTAAGGCATATTTGTTTTTCAGCAAGGCCGATGTCTGTCCAGACATACAGGCTCCTATAATCTCAGTCTTTTCTATATTCACCTGGAGACCTGATATCTTTCCAAATACCCCTAAAACCTCCATTAAAGCAGGTATGGAATTTAGTGGTTCCATGAGTGTACACAAAATGTCGCCTGCGAACAGACAACATCTAAACTGGTGCAAACCAACTGTAGATCTTGATGGCGAGAGAAAATAACAGTGGGGACAAAGGGCACCCCTGTCTTGTCCCACTTTGTATTTTTATAAACTTTGAGGATTTACCAGGTAAGTTAAGATGCGCTATCGGTTCTTTATAGTAAGTTCTAAGCTGATTCACAAAACCCCCCTTAATTCCCGATTTAGTCAATATAGCATGTAGATAAGGCTATTCAATTGTATCAAATGCTTTCGCTAAATCTAGCGCAAGAGTTTACCTGCGCAAGGTAAAAAATGGTAAGAGTGGCCTGATTTAACTCAGGGGGCATTTGCTTACTTTGCAAAATATCATTGAATAAGCTTCCTAAGTAGGGAACCAAAATGTCTGCAAAAGTTTTATAATATATATTTGAGAACCCATCCGGTCCTGGTGATTTCCATAGCTTCAAGTTTTTAATAGTCAAACCTCCTCCTCTGATACCTCTGCATTAAGCATTTCCAACTCTTGGTTTGTTATTGAAGGTCATTTTTATTTAAAAAATCAAGAATCTCAAACTCGCTAGATGTAGAGTGGGAGGAGTATATACTCTGATAATACTTCAAAAAGGTTTCTCTAATTTTAGATTGGTCCATACTAAGTTGTCCTTCTTGAGTCTTAATTTGAAGAATATGGGTTTTATTTTGATGAGATCTAAGTCACAGGCACAGGCAAGTCAGAAGTGCTTGGCTCTCTTCAAAGGAATGCACCTTGAGCCCTTATATTAGAAAATGAAAATTCTCTTTGTAGAGAATTTAAAATGTTGCCAGAATTGGCAGGGATGGTTTCATTGCCTTGCATTTGATCAGAGTAACCGGACCAAGTCCATGTAAACCTGAAGAAGAGTCCCATTTGGACCCCTTATCTCTTGCATTTTTCTAGTTGTTTTAAGTAAAAGGTCCCTGGATCTTTGTTGGGAGAACCTGAGAATTACATTGCTAGGCATATTTGGTCTTTAGTTGATCCAAGGGCCCTATGGACTCTTTCAGGTTCCCACTGCTTTTCAAGATAGTAATGATTCTCCCTTTGACATATTGCTATAAATCAGTAATTATGCTTAGAATCCCTCTAGGTCTGATGTTATGTCTACAGGAGCGGTTTTCCAAGTCTACAACTTTCTCCTCCAGTTTCCGTATTTTTGAGGCATTTGAGCAATCTCCTGTTTGTCGTGCTCCTGAGTTTCTATGATCTGATCTGTGATCTCTTCTAAAAGTTGCGTTCTCTGTCCAAGAGAGTGAATGTCCTTCCTCAGCCCATCTACTACTTGTGTTATTTGATCGCGCAACATTTTTTCTTTGCCATATCTTTGCCAATGAATATCTTTGCCAATGAGCAATCTGCCAGCTCCCCATTATCCGAAGTTTCCGAGAGGCCTGAGCCAGATCCTTGTGAAGGGAGCTGCTGGGGAACATGAGTTCTGCAGAAGTCAGTAAAGCTTTTGCTAACAATATGTTTCTTGGGTTTTCCCATGTTTACAAAAATGTAAAAAAACCTCTTAGATATATTGCTTTAAACTTCACGGTCAGAAGTCAGAGGACACCTGATTGAAACTGATTTATTCTTGTGATAAGCTTTACTAAGAGCAGTTTATTCAAACCATGCTGCTTAAGTTCCTAAATGCATGTAGAGCCCTGTTGGTACTACCATTCAAATCATAATCCTTTTAAATATTGAAGCAGTCTAGGAACTATATTAGCTTTGTAATTTCTATGTTACTTACAAGCTTTCAGTTCACTCAGTTGGCCACACGGTGGCAGTGTGAGATCATATTTAGTAAAAGTAGCTGAGTTGTTTTTCCAGTTATCTCTGGCTAGGAAAATGATTAAACTAAAAAAAAAAACAACCAAAAAACAACCTTTAATTGAATACATTTAATCCGAAAAATAAGCCGCTATAAGTATATTAAATATAGGAGTGCTTTCAATAATTCATCATGTATTGTATATAGGAATAGAGTGTGAAATCACATATATTTAAACTCATTAACATAAACAATCCTCATAGATCAGAATATACTGATTTTCCTGCTACAGCAGGATATACTAATAATTACAGGATTGTAACAAGGCAGGATTAAAGTATACTAAAAACAAGAAAAATCTGAAGCCAAAAGAGACTTAAATAAACTGAAAGAAAAAAAATATTGAAGAGGGCTATAATACACCATATACTAAAATATATAAAGATATATGCACAGAGCTGCACTTAACATATAGCAGTACAAAGATATACTTGCAGCTCAGCTACCAAGCTCCAAATTCCCCAAGTGCATAAAAAAAGGCCAAGTGTATATCCATCTGAACTTTCAGTTGTCTCTGGCTGAGTCTATAGAAAATAGAGTTGCCAACGGGCCATTTTGTCCATCTTCATGGACTTTTTATGAGGCTATAACTTTGCTGGCTTTACTGGCTATTTAAAGCCTAAATTGCTTCTGGATTAATTTGCGCTAGTTGCGCAATGACGTCTGACTTTATTGTACAAATGTTCACGCTGATGGCATTTAACGAAACAACGTCATCACGTCAGCGTAATTCAATAGATTCTAATGAACAGAAGAGCATAATACAAGATAATGAGAATATTGGTTGACCGAAGCAGTGGGGGAAAAAGGGATCCATCTAACAGAACAGATATAGCGCAAATTTCTGGGCTAAAATCTTTAGATAAACACTATAATGGAAAAATAACTAAATAGAACGTGACCAAAAGACTATTTATTGTGTATCTAGCTTTTAAAGCTTTGATGGCTCTTTTGAATGAACAAAAAGTATCCACAGTAGGAAAAACACAACAAATAAGGAAAACAATTAAGAGTAAATTTACTCCGGACCTGACATTGTTCAGTAATATACAGTTTTTCCTGGACATGGTGAAAAAAGATCTTAAAGAACATGCTAAAACCATGGAGACACAAAACCTTGGCAAAAATCTGAAACAGAATTTGAGTATACAAGAGAGGAAACAGCAACATTGTTATTAAGCCTGCTGACATGGGTAGAAATGTTGTACTCATGAAAGGCATAGATTACCTTCTAATGTGCAATAAGGTGTTAGGAGATAATACAACATATAAAGTATTAAAAGAAAATCCAATGCAGAAATTTAAGAAAGAACTACAAGAAATACTGTGCTATGCTAAAGATAGAGAATTGATTGATCAAGCCACTTATGATTTATTATTACCAAAATATGTTACAGTAGCTACTTTCTACGTAGCGTCAACCCGACGCATGTTTCCTGGATGAAATCCGTCATCGGCCAGGGACTAAGGGAGCGTGGGCAGCGTAGCGTCAACCCAACGCACGCTCCCTTAGTCGCTGGCCGATGACATCATTACAGTGCATCTAGGCAGCACACGGGAACGCTGAGTCCCATTAGGATAGTTTTGTATTTGGAAATTTTTATTATCACACATGTCATAGGTAGCTGCATCGATTTCAGACTCGCAGGTCTGCAACATTTACAACATTGTTATTTGACATGATTCCAACCTTTATTGACATACAACACTGTGATAACTCTCCTCTGCTTTTCCCTTTTCTGATACTTATTTGTCTTCCCCTGATGTTAAACAAGTTAGCAGATATGCCCTAGCGGGCTTTGTGTGTGGGAATATAAAAGTAGTTTGAGTATAATGTATTCAGTTCGTTAAATTTATAGATCTCCTTCTTGTTCACGTAATTGTGCTGTTTGTATTTGCTACCCTATAGGTTTACCAACATAACTAAAAAACAAAACAAAACCTGTACCTCGTGTTTTACTAGAGTTTGCACTCCGACCGTGATTCACGGTCTTACCTTCAATCTTGACGTCTCCCCTGGTGTGGAAGTGGCTGCCCCGATCCCTACGTCCATTCACCTCTTTCCTGCTAACACGGGGTCGCGTGTTGAGACCTATTCCATGTCCCCCAAATTTTATGAAAAATTATTAGTGTGTTGTTTAGCGAGTGTGTCATCTTTTCGGAAATTTGTATGTAATTCAGTTTATTTACGATTTCTGCTATGCTCAGAGTCGGCTTCAACCACTTTTGGGCTAAATGGCATTTGGCTGCTAGCATAACATATTGAATCCACTAGTTTTGGTATTTAGACAAGTTGGCGTCTGGTATTCCCAGCAAGAATCTATCAATCATGGGGCGTAAGTCTACTTCCAATGTGTCTGAAATTAGGCCGGTGACTTGACTCCACATGGTCTTTGCAACCTGGCAATCCCACCATATGTGTTGGAATGATCCCACCTCTTGGCAACCTCTAAAGCAGTTTTGGGGCGCTGCCGGGTTCATTTTGTGTAACTTGTCAGGGGTGTAGTATGCCCTGTAAAAGACTTTGGTCGCTGTCTCCATGTGGCTAAAGTATAAGGAACCCCTGGTCAGTCTTGCACTAATTTTGAACTCTTATATGTAACTATGGAACTCTTACTATGTAACTATGGAACTCTTATATGTAACCATATAACTCTTACTATGTAACCATGGAACTCTTACTATGTAACCATGGAACTCTTAGTATTCTCCTACATTTTGTGTAACTTGTCAGGGGTGTAGTATGCCCTGTAAAAGACTTTGGTCGCTGTCTCCATGTGGCTAAAGTATAAGGAACCCCTGGTCAGTCTTGCACTAATTTTGTTCCATAGTTTGCAGTCCCAAACTACCCCCAACTCTCTTTCCCATTGGAGGACATTATTCGGTTTGTGCTCACCTCCAATTTTGTTTACTTCCATGTAAATTGTTTTAAGTATGCCTCTGGTCAGAGGTGCTTTACGGCACACCTTTGTGAGCCATGTTGTTTGTGGCATTCCATTCTCCCTAACTAGGGACGAGATAGCATGCCGTATTTTATTATAGTGGAAATACTCTCGGATGGGTAGTTCATATTTTTCGATAAATTGCTCTGTTGTCAGAAGACTATTTCCTTCTATTTAACCCTCTAGCCTGTCTAGTTTCCGCATCGTCCACCAGCTCAGTGAGTTAGTGCCAATAACCTCCACGCCATTTAAACAGTTGAACGTGGGTGTTAGGGCGCTGATCGCTGGTTTCAAGTGGTGTCTGGACGAGGTCCTTTCCCACTCTCCCAGTCCTAATTTGATCATCGGGTTGTTATCTCCTAGCTTGTGAGGCACTACGCTATGAGTTATCCAGTGCAGAGTGTCCCATTTCATCTGGAAGTTCTCTATAAATACCCACAGGGGTTGATGAGTGATGGAGTGTGCTTGCGGGATGAAGGATATTTGGGCCGCGTTGTAGTACCGCCTAAAGTTTGGGCAACCCATGCCTCCCAGAGTTTTGTGTGCATACATGTTTTTTTTTTGTTAATTCGGGGTCTTTTATCTTTTATATCCCCATATAAATCTAAAGGTATCTCTTTGGAACATGTCAAGTTCTCTTTTATTAATGGGAACGGGGAGCGTCCTGAAGTAATACAGGATTCTTGGTAGGATATTCATCTTAATGGCGTTCAGTCGCCCTGACCAAGAGAGTTTATATTTATGCCACTTATTCAATTCTAGTCTTAGTTCCCGGTACAGGGGGATATAGTTCACCCCATATATGTTTTCTATTTCCGGTGTTAACTTAACTCCTAGGTATTTGAGGTGTTTTGGGGGCCATGTGAATGGGAACTTGTCCTTAAGCTGCTTAATTTGTTGTTGGGGGAGTCTAGAGCCCATTGCTTCCTTTTTATCTACGTTCATTTTTAATCCCGAGATGCCCCCAAACGTTTCCAACAGGGCCAGGAGGGCGGGTATGGAGCTGAGGGTGCACACGATGTCGTCCGCAAAGAGGCAGCACTTAAAGTTGTGCAAACCCACCTCTACTCCCTTAATAGCTGTCCTGCTCCTGATGGCTTGTGCCAGGGGTTCTACTGTTAATGCGAAGAGAAGCGGAGAGAGTGGGCAGCCCTGTCTCGTGCCTCTACTTATCCGAATGGGCGTCCCCCTGTCCCCCGGTAAGTTGACATTCGCTATGGGGTCTTTATAAAGTGTGTTGATAAGGTTAGTGAATTTCCCCGCAAACCCAAATTTCGAAAGGGTGGCTAGGAGAAACAGCCAATCAAACGAGTCGAACGCTTTTTCTAGATCTGTGCTCAGGGTACAAAGTGGGATGTCTCTATGTTTAGCAATATTGAGGAGGTTCAGGATTCGTCTTGCATTATCTCCTGCTTGCCGGAGAGGAATGAACCCCACCTGGTCTTTGTGTATCAGCCTAGGTATAATGGCTGCCAATCTGTCCGCCATTAATTTTGTCAGAATTTTGATGTCCCCGTTGAGTAGGGATATGGGGCGGTAGTTTTCTACTTTATTTGGGTCCCTTCCCTGTTTGGGGATAAATATAAGATTTGCCTGGTTAAACTCTGGGGGCATGGGCCCCCCCCCAGGGCTGCGTTACATAATTTTGTCAGTGGTATGGCCAGTTCCGCACGCGGAATAGTATATGTTCGTGAAGCCATCAGGTCCGGGGGCTTTCCCTTTCTTAAGGGAACGTATCGTCTTGCACACCTCTTCTACTGATATGTCTGCGTTTAGTTTGTATACTTCCTCTTTAGATAGACTAGGGAGGTCCTGACTTCTTAAGAAGTCCTGGATCTGGAACTCGCTTGCAACCTGCTTAGTGGAGTATATCTCTTGGAAGGCTGTTATAAAAGTTTCTTTTATTTCGTTCTGTTTTTTGGTGATATTACCTTTCCTATCTCTTATTTGGTTTATTTTGTTATCTTCCCTTTATATCGGAGCCTCCTAGCTAACATTGAGGAAGGTTTATTACCTTGGGAGTAGAATTTATGCAAGGTCTTTCTAATGGCTAGCTCCGTTCTTGCTGCTAGGACCGCATCCAGCTCTAGTCTAGTTTTATCGATAATATTTTGGGTTTCCCTACCAAACTTGGCTTGATTGTCTCTTTCTAACTTTTGCAGCTTGTTAGTGAGGGCATTTTCTGCCTGTAATTGCTGCCTTCTACGTGTCGCTGCTAATTTCATTAGTACCCCTCTTATGTACGCTTTATGGGCGACCCATGACCAGCCAATTCCTGTCTCGGGGATGTCGTTTATTTCAAAGAACGCTTTGATCTCCTCCTTAACCTGGGTTTGAATTGTAGGGTTGGACATGAGTCCCTCGTTGAGGCGCCACTGTGGCGAGCCTTTGTTTACCCCCTCCAAATTCAATCTGATATAAACTTCTGCGTGATCTGACCAGGGGCATGCTAGAATTTGGGAATCAATCGTATGATTGAATAGCGAGGCTTGTACTAACAGTGTGTCAATTCTTGAGTATGTGCCGTGTGTGTTTGAGAAAAATGTGAACTGCTTGTCAGCGGGGTGTATCCTTCTCCATGCGTCTATCAATTCCAGTTCTGCAAGTAACTTATGTGCTATCTGGAGTTTCTTGGCATCTCTGTTAAGTGAGGATTTCCCCGATCTGTCTAGTAGGGGTTGCAGTGTCAGGTTTAGGTCACCTCCCATAATTACCCTTCCCATGTTAAGATGTTTCATAGTTCTTAGTAATGCTATTAATGTATTTGCTGGGTTGGTGGTTGGGGCGTACAGATTGACCAGGGAGACCCTCATGTTTAGAATCGACCCAGTTACTATCAGGAAATTGCCCTCCTTGTCTTTTAGTTGATTCTCAAATGTAAACGGTAGGTCCTTGTGTATTAGAGTGGCTATACCCGCTTTCTTAGATTGTTGGCAGCACGTGTATACATTTGGGTAATCACTATGTAGGAATGAGGGGACCCTGCCTTTCGCAAAGTGTGTTTCTTGGAGAAAAATAATTGCAGGTTTGATTTTTTTTATAGTATAGAAATGCTTTACGCCTTTTGCAAGGTGAATTGAACCCCCTCACGTTGTGCGTGATTATAGTGTGTGTACTATCCATCTGGTACCCTAGTTGTTTGTCTAAGATCTCTAGTTATGTGCATCACCTGTAAGGGACCATCTCTTCTGAGTGCACTAGTGACCGTGAGGGATACAGGAGCGGGGCCTCCACTCCACACTCCAGGGATTTTTGACGTCTGATCGTTTCTAAATTGCGATGTACTAACCTTAATAAAAAAGAAAACATAACATAGGTTAACAACTTGTTTAAGCTATTGCATAACTTTAACTTGTATTTCAACATTGTAACTTTATTTTTCTTCCCTGTACACCACCTAATCCTGTGGTAGTCAAGGCCTCAGGACACTCCCTCCCTTGCCTCTGACGGCCCCAGGGGAGGAATCTCCTTGGTTTAAAAAACCTCAGGGTTTCTGGGCTAATTGTCCCACCCCTTAACCAAGTCGTGTCTTCCCACTATCGCTATCCTCCATAGGTACTTAATACTGTCGGTTAGTTAGCGTTCCCCCTAGACTATCCGTGTGCTCCTATTACTCCCCCAGTCTGGCTAGACTAGTCAAAATACCCCCTTCTGCCTTCCACTACCTAATGTCTACTATCTCATCTCGTGCTGGCTAAGCCCCACCCTGTGTTGTATAGTTTTGTGCCCTAGCGTCCCTGGGCTCAGTGCTAGTAGACATACTGCGGAAACTATGTACTTTGAGGCTACCCGTGTCTATCATTAGTTCTTATGCGGTGGAGACCCTTTGCCCCTCTTAGTCCTTTCTTGATAGATCTATGTCCTTTCCCCTTTAGGACCCTTGGCTAAAAATCAACTCAACCTGTGGAGGGTATGTGTTATTAGTCCATAGAAATAGTGCCATTTTCAGTAAATCAGGCTAGTCTTTCAAAAAGTCCTCAGGAGTGATCTAATTTTTACTGAGTCTGTCTGGATAGTTCTGGAGGCCGCCCTTGTGGACTGAATCTCCTTCTGATTCTTAATTGTTTCAGTTAGACGCGCCTGCGCCCTGACCTGCCTCTCTCGTTTCTGAGTTTGTAGCAATGTTCCCCAGGTGTTTAGAGGCCTCTGTATTCCTTTCGGGTAAGCCGGTCTTTGTGTTGTCTGGAGCCATTAAAATTAGCCTTGCCAGTATCTCCATGCATTCATCCAAGTTTTATACTCTGTACGTTTTCCCACCTAGATGGAAAGTGAGAGCAAATGGGAAGCCCCATCTGTATATTATTTTGTGTTGTTGTAGCACGCACAGTGCCGGCCTCATTTCTCTTCTCTTTTGGAGGGTGGATGGGGCCAGGTCCATGTACATCTGTATTTTCGACCCGTCTGGGCCTGTCAGGATCTGTATTTTCCTAGTCTCCATTAGGACTGCGTCCCTTGCTTTCTGCAGAACAAATATCAAGATGATGTCTTAGGGAGATTGGGGTCTTTTGCGGAGCCTATCGCTCTGTGTAGTCTCTCTATGGCCCAGTCTGATTCATCTGTCGTAGGCAGGAGGGAGTGCAGTAGGCCTTTTGCGTAGGACATCAGTTCTGTTACTTTGTTCGGGACGCACCTGATGCGGATGTTGTTTCTGCGCGACAATTCTCTAAATCTTCAATTTTAGCTTGCATTTCTTTTATTTGATTAGAGTTTTGCTCTGTTTCAAGCCTGCAATGCTCATGTGATTCAGCCAGTTGGTCGAGGTTTTCTTCCAGAAACTGCGTCCTCTGGTTCAACGTGTGGATGTCTTTGCGGAGGTCTTTCACTGCCGAGTGTATCTCCTCCTGCAGCATTAGTTTAATTTTTTTGAGTGAGCAGTCTTCAATAACCATGGGGGTACTCTGTGGCTCCTCCGTTTCCGATGGGTCCTGCACTCCTGCAAGGTCCGACTTTGGGCTTCTGCTTGGGGACTGGCTGCTATCTGTTGATTTATAGAAGTCTTGGATGTTTTTGTTGCTTTTGGCTTTTCTTTGATGCTTTTGAACTTGTCCGAGTGGCCATTTTGTATGTATTTTCTGGCCAGGCTCTGAGGTAAGTAGACGTGAGGTCTTGTTAATGTACGGCCAGGGTAAAGCTGTACTAACGGGGGGTGTTCTGTCTCTTTAGTTCCATTGGAGATTTGTTGCTACTGTACCCATGGGGACATCTTGTGTGGTCCTGTCATTTTCACCAGCATATAGTTCTCTTAACAACGGTCATATGCTGTTCAGACATGATATGTTGTGCAGCTTAGTTTGTGAGTCCTGTGTCTTCAGGGCTGCTGCTCAACCCCTGCTTCCCTCCCTGGTAGAGCAATTTGGGTTTATGGACCCCCAAACTTGGGCTGTGTGGCCCCCTCTGGGTGGTTTCTTCCCCTACCTGGGGCTCTCTGCAACCTTGGGGGTGGGATTGGCATTTTTGGCCTGTGGCCTCTTACCTCGCGTCGTAGCTTCACAATAAGACATTTTTAAGGGTACCTTTCAAGTACCATCAGCTGTGGGTTCAAGCTCAGGGAGATCTTTTTTGTCAGACCTTAGTAGCTCAGTCAATAGATCTTATGCAGAGTGACTCTTTCCCCTTTAGGGCTCAACAAAGTCTAGTTCCTTCAAACTTCAGCTCCCACAGGGCCTCCTTATTTCCAGATTTTAGGGGGAGAAGCTGTGTAATAGCCTCCACACAGGTGTGCAGGCTTGAGCAGCTTATGTTTAGGCAGCCCTGGGCCTCCTTAGATGTGCAGTGTCCACCACAAGAGCCCCTGTGGAGCTAGTACAATCTTCAGGGTACTCACTGTTTGCAGGCCTCTGTCTCAGTCCTGAAGCCTGTCTTCCAGAAATCCAAGATGGCTGCCGTCTCTCCTGACCTCTCCCTAAGATGGCAACTGGAGCTCCCAGGCGCCTCCTGCACCTCTCCTTTCCTCTCACACCAGCCGCCCCTGAGTGCACCTGCAGGTCTGTTACACACGTTTTTTGCCTCTCACCATGGGGTCTGCTGGGCTGGCTGTCAGGCTCTGGATCCACAGCTACTAGCTCTCCCATTAGGATAGTTTTAACGTGATTATCTGCATCCAAAATTGTCAATACCCATCTATGAAATATTTATCAGAGAGGGATTCATTTATGGAGCAGCAGACTTTATATTAGCAATAGTACTATCCTTGTGACTTCCTCAATTTTTGGCTTTTTATATATATAAACAATAATCATGTGAATGCACCCAAATTTCAAATAAATCATTAATAGTGCAATATAAAGCACTTCTAGCACATTATTATTTTGGGTCAGACGTCATTGCGCAACTAGAGCGGATTAATCCAGAAGCAATTTAGGCTTTAAATAGCCAGTAAAGCCAGCAAAGTTATAGCCTCAGATAAAGTCCACGAGGATGGACGAAACGGCCTGTTGGAAACTCTATTTTCTATAATCTCAGCCAGAGACTACTGAAAGTTCAGATGGATATACACTGGGCGTTTTTTTTATGCACTGGAATTTGGAGCTTGGTAGCTGAACTGCAAGTATATCTGCTATATGTTTAGTCCAGCTCTGTGCATATATCTTTGTATATTTTAGTATATGGTGTATTATAGCCCTCTTCAATATTTTTTTCTTTCAGTTTTTTTAAGTCTCTTTTGGCTTCAGATTTTTCTTGTTTTTAGTATACTTATATTTGTGCTTTTATCCTACCTTGTTACAATCCTGTGCTTATTAGTATATCCTGCTGTAGTTGGAAAATCAGTATATTCTGATCTATGAGGATTGCTTATGGTAATGAGTTTAAGTTTGGAGAGATATATGTGTGATTTCACACTCTATTCCTATATACTATTGCTATATACTCCTTTAGGTGAGATGGTGAGATGTCTCTTTTATTTAGAGTCTCTCTATATCAGTGTTGTGCTTTTACAAGATGGCCACTGAACTGTGCCTCCGCCCCCACTCTTGAGGCAAAATTGGTGCCAAACAGTCTTTAAATTGCCTCTCTCAGACAATTAGTAAATAAAGACATAGATGCACTGGAGTTCCTAGTTGTATATACCCAGCCCTTCTATTTCGATTTTTTTTTTTTTTTTTAATATTTTTTTATTAAGAGTATCAAGGTAATACAATAATACACATGTTTCAACGATAAAACAAGAATGATATAGACAATGTCCTTGCAAAATATAAACATACAAATAAATAACCTTTTTAACTTCAATTATCGACTTTTTGCTTTCTCTCTCTTTTTTTGTTTTTTTTTGTTATATGAATTCAGATTACTTACATATAAAAATACAGGTTATCGAACTTGTAACCTAAAAACAAAGGAAAAAGCACACCTAGGGTAAAGGGAAGGGGGGGAAGGAAGAACAGGAGAAGAGAGGGACATGGAAAATCAGGATCCACACCCTGATTGTCCTAAGAATTAGAGAACTCTGTAACTTTACCATCCAATCTTAAGGATCAAGGTGTCCCAGCATGAAGCCCATTTCTTGTATGATTGATTCAGGTCAGCTGAGATAACGCTCATATCATATATGAACTTAAGCTTACCTAAAACTTCACTATATGTGGGTATTCCCGATTTCCAGGCTTTAGCTAGCGTAACTCGAGTTGCCAAAAACACTTGGTGTGACAAAAGTTGAGCCTGGTTACTAAGGCCCTCTATGGGTAGACCTAAAAGAGCTTCTTCCGTTTTCTGGGGAATCCTGCAATCCCAGAGTTTCTCCAAGATATCATATGTCCCCAGCCAGATGTGGGCAATCCTAGGGCAATCCCACAGGACATGTTTAAGAGTACCTAAATCAGTACAGCCCCTAAAACAATTACCTTCCAAAGAAGGATTGGAAAGCTTCAACCTAGCCGGTGTTAGGTACCACCTCAAAATAGTCTTGTGTGAATTTTCACTCAATATTACGTTCAATGAGGAGCCTGCCGCCTGTTTATGTATTTTATTCCATTGAGCCTCGTTTAAGTCAATGGCAAGTTCCGACTCCCACGATTGTTGATGATGTAATTTAGGTGGTGTGGTCTGGTCTGTTAGGTAGTTATAAATAATAGAGATATTCCGTCTGCCATCCGTTGGAATGGTACGGAAGAGATACAGGAGCTTTGGCAAAATATTCATTTTGATAGCGTGAATCCTTCCTAACCACGAAATTTTGTATGAGGACCACGTATTTAAATCCGTAATTAATTTTTTAATGAGCGCCGGGAAGTTTGCTGAGTATGTTAGGCCAGATTGTCTGGGGATAAAAACCCCTAGATATTTAATGTGGTTTTGGACCCACTTAAAGGAGAAGTTTCCTGATAATTGGGCTTTCAACTGCTCTGGTAAGGAGACATTTAGCGCTTCACTCTTACTCGAATTAATTTTAAAGCCAGAGATCCTACCAAAAAGTTCAAGAGCATGGAACAGGTTAGGGAGACTGACTAATGGTTCAGAGATAGTAAGCATGACATCATCCGCGAACAGGCTTAATTTATGTTTCGTCTCTCCCACTCTAACTCCCCTTATATTCATATCCTCTCTGATGGTTACCGCCAGAGGCTCAATACACAAAGCAAAGAGGAGAGGAGATAGAGGGCACCCCTGCCGCGTCCCTCTCGTGATTTTAAATGATCGAGATTTAAAACCCTGGTATGCAACATATGCTGTCGGGGCCGAATATAATGCTAAAATACCCTTCACTAACTTCTCGTTTAGGCCAAATTTATGTAGTTTCTCAGCCATATACACCCAATCGATCCTATCAAAGGCCTTTTCCGCGTCAAGGGATAACAGCATTAAGGGCGTATTCTGGAATGATGCTACATCAAGCAAGTTTATGATCCATCTGGTGTTGTCTGGCGCTTCACGACCCTGGATAAACCCAACCTGGTCTGGATGTATTAGGCTCGGCAGCACCTGAGATAGCCTGTTCGCTAAGATTTTAGAGTAGAGTTTAACATCACAATTGATCAAGGAGATAGGTCTATAACTTTTACATTGAGATGGGTCTTTACCCTCCTTAGGTATTACTATCACTTTGGCTTCCAGGAATTCTGCCCTCATAGGCTTACCAGACAAAAAATAATTAAAAAGACGCTGAAGATGGGGTGCTAACGTATCTATAAATTGCTTATAATAAAAATTTGAAAACCCATCCGGGCCAGGTGCTTTATGAGCCTTGGTCTCTTTTATAGCTCTCTTAACTTCAGTTAGATCTATGGGCCCATCCAGCAGATCTGAATGTCTGGCATCCAGTTTTGGGAGTTTAATGGAAGACAAAAAAGTGTCTATTTGGGTCATATGATCAATCGAGCCCGACCTAGCAGGTGCAGAATACAGATTGGCGTAACATTTTTCAAATGCCTCCGTAATGTCACGTGGCTTATAGATAATTTTATCATTCTCCATCTTTAGTTTTGGAATAAAAGAGTTTGCTCGTTGCTGGTTGAGCTTTCTGGCTAGCATTTTATCTGGCTTATTCGAGAGTGTGAAATACTGAGATTGGGTTCTTTGCAGTAGTGTTACCGCTTTTTTACATAAAATCTCCTGCAACTGTTGTTTGAGTTTAAATATTTCCGCCCGGGTCTCAGGTGGTTTCCTAGAGAGGGGGATTGTTTAGTATATTTATTTGGGCTAACTCTGTTCTTTTAGAGCATGCACCAATCTGAATGCATTTACCCCATATCACTGCTTTGTGTGCAGCCCAAACTCCATCTCTCTCTACCTCACCCTCACCATTTAGATCAAAATAGTCTGTTATGGCGCTATGTATTTTATCTTTCGTGACTACGTCATTAAGTAGAGCTGGATTAAGTGCCCACGAGGGGGAGCGCCCTTTAGGCAACAGGTAATTTAAGGAAATACATACAACATCATAATCTGACCATGCAATGGGCCGGATTTCAGCATCCTGTAGGTTCGAAGCTAGCTGTTGCTGTATTAAAATATAGTTGATGCGAGAATATGAGTTATGTCTAGCCGAGTAGTGAGTGTACTCCCTATCATTAAAATGGATCATTCTCCATGCGTCAATCAAACTGTGGTTGTTAAGTAAGAGTTTGAAAGACTTTGTTGCGGTGGGAATAATCATCGGGTCTGAAAAGCCCGATCTATCCTTTGCTTGGTCCAGGACCGAGTTCATGTCTCCCCCAATAATCCATGTTGATTGTTGCCAGTCAGACATAATGTCTGAGATTTTATGAAAAAATGTAGCCTGTCCAACATTCGGGGCGTATATATTTAGCAGTGAAATCTGGCGTTTGTTAATAGTGCCCTGTACGAGGATGAATCTCCCTTCTGTGTCTCTGCGTGTGGATATGTGTTGGAAATTTAATCTCTTGTGTATTAAAATGGACACTCCCCTTTTTTTTCTGGGGCGGTAGAATGAAACGTTTGCGTGAAGCATTTCCCCCAATATTTTGGGATAGCATTCTTCTTAAAATGGGTCTCCTGTACCATGACAATATCTAGCCCCATGCGACCGTACTCCCCTAGGGCAATCCCCCGCTTCACCGGCTCATTCAGCCCCTGAACATTATGAGATGCTATGCATAAAGCCATTACTCACTACTTGTTCTGAGCGACACCCAAGAGATAGAGCTTCTGATGAGTAGGTTATCCGCTGAAAGCAGGTGACCTGAGGGGTGTTCTTCACTTGGACCTAATGATTCGTTGGGCTCCACACCAGGCTAGAGTAAATAGATCAAGTATAGAGAGGGGGATGGGAGAGAAAAAGAAGAGAAGCCGGAGGGAGGGAAGAAGGAGGCGTCTAAAGGAGGAAGCAAAAATAAATAAAAAGAAATATATATATATATATATTTATATTAAAGCAATGTATAAAAATAACTGTGTTGTACAATACAGTACGTAAATCTAACCGTATACAAGTAAGTAATTACGAAAGATATGTGTATAGTGTTTGTATGGGTATATTAAGTATATATCCAGAACAATATACAATTTACACTGAAATAAGGAGAGCAACTCGCTGTCCTCCTATAACCTATGGCGAAGCACCTGGAATCCTTGCAGAAAGATATCCAGGCGACTTGCCAAAACAAAAACCAAAATAAAGTCAAAATAGAAAAAGTTTACAAAATTAACCCCCTGTGGGGCACAGCTTCAGAAACATAACATTAACAATTAAGTGACTATAACTATGCAGATGAAATCTAAACATTAGATAGCTGCTGTAGAGTACCCTGAGCTAATATTAGAGTCGGCACCAGGTGAAAATAGATAAGATCAAACATATACATACACATACATATATCTACATACCCATATATATATATCTGTATATACATACCTCCATCTATACATATCTACCCAGAAAACTAGGACTAAATTATCTCAACATTGTCGCAAAATTTAGCCTGGAGGCTGTGCCTTATGTAGATAAAGCTACAAAGTCCCTGTTCTACTGTTCACAGTTTTATAGGGTGTATTACTCATTGAGAAATCTTTTCCTTTTCCCTTTAGTTTTTCACCCTTCTAAATGTAAAAGATTATTACAGACTTAGGTTCTTTGTTGCAGCCTAGGGCGTCTGTAGGGTCTGGCATCCAGGCGTTGGGCCGCTTCCCCTACTTCTGAATGTTCCAAGACGAGAGCAGCGCCATGCCCTCCTCCATTTCAAAAACTGGGTAAATTCTTCCATCTCTCACAATGTTCAATTTGAAAGGAAAGCCCCAGGTATACCTCCATCCTTGGGCCAAAACGATCTCCAGAAGAGGTTTGAATAATCTCCTTTTTTACAAAGTGGTCGGAGAAAGGTCAGCAAAAATGGTGGGCTGGCCACCTGCAATCTCTGGAATACCAGGTCTCGCAGCTTTCATAAAGAGCTCCTTGGTCGTGTAGTAATGAAATTTTGCAATAACATCTCTAGCTCTCTCTCCAGCAACAGGACGACCGGACAGTGCTCTGTGAATGCAGTCTATTCTGAAGGCTTCCTCTTCTAGGTTTGGCAGCAAAAGTTTGCAGAGATCCATCATATAATTTGGGAGATCTGTAATGGATTCTGGGAGGTTACGGATCCGAATATTTTGACGACGAGAGCGGTTTTCCAGGTCTTCTTGCACGTATTGGAGTTGGCTTTGTTCATCTCTTAAGGTTGACACTTCTTCTTTCAGTTGGGAGTGTGCTGCTAATAATTCATGGTACCTCACTTCCAGGTCGGTCACTTTAGAATCAACCGCTTTTATTTCACCAGTAAGTTCTGCATCCACTTTCTTGATTTCTCCAGTGATCTCAGTTCTAAAAGAGGAGATTAGATCTTTTAGATCCTGTATGTCTGCTTTCGTACTAGGAGCCGTGGATTCCATGGTAGCAACTGGGGAATGCTCGGGAGTTGAGGCTGGCTGTCGGGCAGACTGCGTTGGTGTCTTTGTTGTTCAAAAGTCCTCTATAGTTTTGGTTGCCCTTCTTGTTGAGATCCCAGCCATTCCTTTTTTATAAGAACCGTACATAAAATGTAGTTGTCAAAGTCACTTCACCTTGAGTTGTGCCACCACACTGGAGTATGGGGTGCGTTTACATAGTGAGCATATTCTTATCCACTTGTGTCAGTAAAATAGGCTGGTTAGGCATCCTCAAAAATATTGGTGTATTTTGAAAGTCTCTGATGATATATTCCTACAGGTCCACTAGGTGGCAGTGCAAAATAGTTTGGTTGCAGCAATTTGGTAGATACCAGGTTTGTCCACAAGATGGAGCTAATCACATAGATTTGCTGGGAAATAGCCTCCTGGCCACCAGGGGGCGACGTTATAATGTGCTAGGCCTAGCACCGGCCAGTGAAAACTTTATTATTGTGCAGATGGTGGACTTTGATCCTCATGTACAGGGTTTCAATAGATACAAACTCTGAAGAGGTTTATGTTCATAAGGCGTGTAGTTTTTTATTTTTACTATTTCTGTACACAAATTGGATTGGTGGCCAGGGTTCTCATGTAAAACATTCAATGCTGTACACTATTCAATCTTTGTGTAGGGGCTTAACCTACTGAGTTGATGTTTACCAGTTAGGCAGCTTTAGATTGTCCCTGTCAGGGGGTCTATCTCTGGGGCAGGTGATATGGTGTTTCTGCTATTGCTATTGAAATAAGCTCACCATTTCCTCCTAGGAGGCCTCCAGCAACTGTCCAGGTTAGGGCTTCAGGCTGGTCTCTCTCCTTCTACTGTCCCCTGTTGCCCCACTGTCCAGTTGTCCCTCATCCAGTCCACTTTGCCAGGGGTAGTGGAAGCACTGATATATTTATAAGCCTGGGCATGTAATTTTCGTAAGCGGCCACTTGGTGGTAGTGTTGAGCTGTCCTTTATACAGGGTGTAGTCAACAGCAAACTTATACAACACAGGGGAAGCCGCTCCCTTTATCTCATATAACATAAACAAGTTAAGATGATAAGGGATTGAGGAAAAAAATCCTTGTCTTAAACAGTTCATTACATTTGGCTGTGGCAGTTTTGCTTCAATTGCTTTGCTGATTAGAGTCCAGCACCAATTAGGATTGAATAAACAGAGCTTTTAATGATGGTTGCAAACACATGAGTCTCAGCAATGAGATGCTGTAAAGGTACAGTCCCTGGGGTGTGTGAGTACAACTTCACTTGCTCCTTATGATCCTAGATTGGTGTAGAAGTTTTTTTCTATGTCCACCAGTGTCTGTGTGTAGTTGCAGGGCTATTGCTAGCTTTACCCTGTGTTAGCTTTCAGTAGTAACTGATATAGAGTGCTTGTTAGTTTTCCTTCAAATATGAAGTGAAAAATTATATGTTGTGCTCCACTTTATATCTCCCATCAAGAGGCCCTTCCCTGGGTAGGTGAGCTGGGGTCTAGCTGGGGTAGGATGACATAAGAGGGTCCCCTTTGGGGTTTAGACTCACCAGACACCTTCCCAATAGTTGTTGATTGTGCCCCATCCAGTATCTTTCAGTCCAGTAGATCTGTGTTAAAGTGAAGTCCAAAAGTTGCTGCCAGAGCGATCCAGACTGTTCAGTCACTGCAACCTGGTCTTGTAGATCAAAAATAATCCAAATTGCTTGGTATTTTCATGTTGTTTTAAAGCCTTATTGCAGGGAGCTCTGTAATTGTGCTTCCTCTCTGTTTGCTGCTAGCCACCCCCCCTTCTATTTAGATTTTGAAAAGTTATATGTGAAAGCACAGCATACACTGATCTTATTCTTTATTGTCCTGTGCATGAAGCCCTAGTGTACCAGCCCCACAGCCAGTTCATTACTTGCATATTTTCTTGTCCCTGACAAAGGCATCCACCATTAATAATCTCTATGCTGTCCCTCCAACTCCCTTTTCTTTCTCCTTCCAATCACCCCTACGGGCCACTCACCAGACCACTCATGTCAGTGGTCATGCAGCTTCTGTTTCTGCAAATCTCTAGGCCCACAAAATCTGCTTCATGCACCTTGCCTGCGTGCCTGATGCCTGTTATTGTCCTCCTGTTCAGTGCCCACGTGGTTATAAAATGAGTAGTTAATACTTATATTTTTATATCTTTTGATGCGGCAAGCAAGGCTGAGCTTAATAGGAGCCTTTATTTGTTTTTTATTCAGTATAAATTCTGCTCCAATATCCCTCTAAATGCAGGCATATGAGCAGAGCTCAACCAAAACACCTCTGGTCCGTTTGCATGCTTAGACATGCCTATTTCCATCATTTTTGGGCAAGTAGCTAGTACATATATAAAGAGTACTCGAAACTGCACAGCGCCATCAACAGCTCAAGAGCAGAGTGTATACATATTATGCAGTACATGCTGTATTTCCCAACACCCCAAACTCAAAATATGTGGATTAAAGTGACTCAATTTATATCCAGCCTGTTTCAAACTGTGATCACTCCTTCCATTAAACTATGCCATTTAGGCTCTTATAACCCCTCCCTTTCAAAACCCATAAATAAACCACTCCAATTTATTATGCTAGCCTCCAAATGTCACATAGCTAAATAATGGAAAGATACAAATCTCATCTTCCAAGAATTAATTAATAAAATGAATTACATTATGGTAAATCAAAGATTGACACATATTATCTCTGATACTCTCCCCTCCTATTTTAAAACCTGGAAGATCTGGGTGTGTTTCCCTTACAGCATTGCCTCAAGATAGGGAGACCTCACTATCTCCAATTTTTACTCCCCAATACCTCATAAAATTTGAGAGAGTGTAGGCTGGGAGGCCATCCCTAACCAGCACTCTTGACCTTTAATCAGTATGTGAAAACGTCTCCCCCCCCCTTTTGTTTCATCTATGAAAAACAAAATATATGAAAAGTAGCATATCACACTTGAACGTTTCTGTATACACAAAATAATCTTTATTTCATGGTTGTTAAATGTAAGCATTTATACAAAATACTGTGGCTCTCATGTAAATGTAAGGCCGCAACTCACGGTATACAGGCTTGAACTCTGCTACAATTACGAGGCAATTCAATTAAACAAGCCTGCAAGTTATGGGCTAAAAGCCAAACCGTAAACCATGCAATCGTATGTAGCATTTCAGAGCATGAACATGGTTGATTAAGCAAGGCTGTAACTACCCATTTAGAGACAGCCAACAGAAAATGAGACTGTCATCATTAGGGAAGTATAAGATGGAGGTTACATGTCAATCAATTAGCGTTTAGAGGTCCGATATGCAAACCCGCAAAATACAAAGTAAGAAAAATGAATGCCAATACTGTTCTAGTCCATATGGGTGGCCTGATATGTATTAACTGATTGATTCCCGAGATAACACTGAAATTAAACATGAAAATAAATTATTTTTAATTGCCAATTTGCGAGCTCGAGACTATTGTGCAATTAAATCTAATATCTTTATTAGCTTTCCCCGTCATTTACAGTGCAGTATTCATTTTTTATTTGCATTTACAGTGCTATGGACGTGTCTTAATACCCTTTGTGGGTCCCTTCTGATGTAACCAGTAGACTGTTAACTTGCAAAAAGACTCCAATTGAATAGCAAATTAGTTTACCGCCTACATTACCGGCTCCAGTAATTTCTTAATTGAGTGAGGCTCTGTTTGTCAATATTCAAATGCGTGAGTTAATAAAAATGATTGAAAAAACTAAACATCACTATGAGATGAATAAATACTGTGAGGGTATGCAACATTTTCAGTAGCAAATACCAAGAAGTGTGTCTTCGAATAAGATCCCTTTAGTTTCCTTTGCTACATTAATTCAGCAGGTGGATTTCAGATGGACGCAGTCAAAGTTATATTCTGTAGTAGCCAATTGCTCTGGGCCTGAAATCACAGAGAAATATGTATAAGAATAGTCTCATTATTCATAACTGACAGGTAATTGAGCTAAAGGTGTGGAGTGAATACCAGAAGCCATATCTGCATTTCAAGAACTGAAAAACATATCTTTATCAGTAACTCTTGATCCTGACTCATCTCCATCCTTCATTGTAAAAGTTAATGATCGGCCAGGAGCAGTGTTGTTCCAGAGATGCGGCTCATCTGACATTAGAGGCATTAAAGGAAAGGCAACATCTCTTTATTTGACCAAGCTAAACGTCTCTGTTTGTCAAGGCTGTTGGTCTTTGTTCTTTACTTACTTTAATTTTGCTATCTTCTATAAACTAAGCTTCCTGAATGTACCGACTAATGTCCTGTATGTGTAGTTTTTAGTATATTACCAGGCAACATTGGGTGAGGGACCTGGCATCTAGGATTACTGGACACCCTGGGATCTGGAATAATATTGAATGTTCTAGATGACAAATAGTCTAGCCCAGCTGTGTCACATGATCAATGCCTGTAGCCTCTCTGTAATTACTTGCTTTTGACCCCCTATTCCATACTGTGATTTCCGCTGAAACCCCACCATAGAAACCCAAGTGTCCCTGACAGTGAGCTACCCAGGATTATGGGCAAAATATAGAGTCAGTCCTAGATCACTATCACTCTCTCATTCTCATGACATGATGCCCATGAATAGTGGAGCAGATTGGACTTTTTGCTGCCTACTGTGACTGATGGATAAACGGTAATGAATGGACCAGGGTAAGGGACTAAAATCTCTATAAATACACAGGAAACAGTGCAGTGTTGCAGTCATTAATAATAAGGCCCAAAGCTGTTATGTTGTAATATTGAGTTACTATGTGTATTATTTTTAATTTTCTTTATTGTAAACTAGCGACTTGCCCGTCAAAAAATGACGGCAATGAGATGTGTTTGTTTGGAAAGTTGTTTGGTTATTAATATACATATTTGACACTTGTAAGATTTTAGTTATGAAGAAATAAGTAGTATTGTGATATTAAACATGTTTATTTTTGTAAATTGTTCTCTTGGTAAACAGTAACTGTTAAAGCATGTTGTATTAAAAGTATTAACATTTGAATGTAAGAACAGTTGAACTTTAAATTAATAAGTATTGTAAACTTGAGGTAATGGTTTTTTAACTCAAGAATTGTTAACTTAAATATACATTGGATCCAGAGGAAGGCAAACAGTAAAAACCCTCCTTGAAACATAGCGAATTGTATCAGAGAGGTAAAAAAAATAATTCCTTCCTGACCCCATGAACTGGCGATCATATTACTCCCTGGATTAATGTTTAACATAAAAGACAATGTGACTTAAAACGTGGTTGAGCTCTTAACAGGAACTTTGTAATATGTTGAAGTAAAGAACTTGAAAGCATATTTTTTGAAACTTGAACTTTCTTATCTGTCTAAGTAATGAACTTGAAAATATTGTTTTCAAACTTGTAACATTAGAAACAGTAACATAGTTAATTAACATTTTAACATAATTTGTAAAAATAATACAAGGCAAGTGTTTTGTGAGGCTAATCATCCATAAACAGCACTTCCATTAATTATGACTGAATTGTTTATTGTTTTGTATTTTTCAATGGTTGACCTTTGTTTATTGCTGTGACTTAAAACGTGGTTGACCTCTTAACATGAACTTTGTAATATATCTAAGTAAGAAACTTGAAAGTATATTTTTTGAAACTTGAACTTTCTTATCTGTGTAATTAAGGAACTTGAAAAAACATTTTTCCAACTTGGAACATTATAAACAGTAACATAGTTAATTAAGATTTTAACATAATTTTGTATTAAAAGTATTAACATTTGAATGTAAAAACAGTTGAACTTTAAATTAATCAGTATTGTAAACTTGAGGTAGTGTTTTATTAATATGCAATTTCTATCTGAAGAATTGTTAACTTAAATATACATTGAATCCAGAGGAAGGCAAACAGTAAAAACCCTCCTTGAAACGTACCCAATTTTAACATGAACGTTGTAATATATCTAAGTAAGAAACTTGAAAGTATATTTTTTGAAACTTGAACTTTTTTATCTGTATAACTAAGGAACTTGAAAAAACATTTTTCCAACTTGGAACATTATAAACAGTAACATAGTTAATTAAGATTTTAACATAATTTGTAAAAATAATGCAAGGCAAGTGTTTTGTGAGGCTAATCATCCATAAACAGTACTTCCATTAATTATGACTGAATTGTTTATTGTTTTGTATTTTTCAATGGTTGACCTTTATTTATTGCTGTGACTTAAAACGGGGTTGACGTCTTAACATGAACTTTGTAATATATCTAAATAAGAAACTTAAAAGTATATTTTTTGAAACTTGAACTTTCGTATCTGTGTAACTAAGGAACTTAAACATTTTTCCAACTTGGAACATTATAAACAGTAACATAGTTAATTAAGATTTTAACATAATTTGTAAAAATAATGCAAGGCAAGTGTTTTGTGAGGCTAATCATCCATAAACAGTACTTCCATTAATTATGACTGAATTGTTTATTGTTTTGTATTTTTCAATGGTTGACCTTTATTTATTGCTGTGACTTAAAACGGGGTTGACGTCTTAACATGAACTTTGTAATATATCTAAATAAGAAACTTGAAAGTATATTTTTTCAAACTTAAACTTTCTTATCTGTGTAACTAAGGAATTGAAAAAACATTTTTCCAACTTGGAACATTATAAACAGTAACATAGTGAATTAAGATTTTAAAATAATTTTGTATTAAAAGTATTAACATTTGAATGAAAAAACAGCTGAACTTTAAATGAACGAGTATTGTAAACTTGAGGTAATGGTTTTTTAACTCAAGAATTGTTAACTTAAATATACATTGAATCCAGAGGAGGGCAAACAGTAAAAAGCCTCCTTGAAACGTACCCAATTAAATTAATTCTTTCCTGACCCCATGAACTGGCGATAAGATTACTCTCTGTATTAATGTTTAACATAACAGACAATATTTACATTGTGACTTAAAACGTGGTTGAGCAAGAATTTGAAAGAATATTTTTTTAAACTTGAACTTTCTTATCAGTCTAAGTAATGAACTTAAAAATATTGTTTTTAAACTTGTAACATTCGAAACAGTAACTTTGGTTATTAACATTTTACCATAATTTGTAAAAATAATGCAAGGCAAGTGTTTTGTGAGGCTAATCATCCATAAACAGTACTTCCATTAATTATGACTGAATTGTTTATTGTTTTGTATTTTTCAATGCTTTTAAATTTGTTTTGCATGGGTTTTATTTCTTTAATAAAAAGTTATAGTACTTCATAGTAGACAATGTTTTTAGTAAAAATACGTCAGTCCTCTAATAAATCACCTTGACTTTTATTCTTTTCAATGTAAACTTTAATAGCCTGTGGATTTTTGCATGGTGATAACGCAACGTACAATTGACCATGTGCAAATACTGGTTCTTGCAAGAAAATACCCACAGATTTGAACGTTTGTGATTTATTGATGGTCATGGCAAATGCCATAATGATGGGAAATTGTCTTCTTTGAAGTATAAAAGTATATACTTTCACTTGGTGCTAAATATATTCTTGGTATGAAAACTCTCTCTCTTTTATGGGCACCAGTTAAAATTTCAGCATCTATAAAATGGTCCTTTAATTGTTAAACAATTAAGCTTGTCCCATTGCATAGGCCTTTTTTGGGGCTAATATTTCGCAGTAACATGACAATTGCACCTTTCATTAGCTGCAAAATATGTGGTGGCATTCCAGAAGGAGTTAGTGAGTTTATGAATTCAGTGGAAAAGTTAGCCTGACTTTCATTGTCATCAGCAAGCACAGAATCAGCACTGTGATAATTTATTTGTGGTGCATTAATTTTTTTAAGGATTTCATTATTGAGGATTAATGCATCCTTATTTTTACACGTTAGTATGACTTGGTTGGCAAGATCTGAATATTCCTGGTTATTTATGCTACCTTCAAATATAGCGGATATAATATCTTGGTATAATATCTTGGTGACAAATCATATGAGGTGGGATCTCTACAGTGTCCTCAGGTAAATGTGTTATTTTTTCTGTTCTGCCTTCTCCAATTTTAATAAGCCAATCATTAAAATCAGTTTGGCCTTCTGATCTCATGTTTTGTTGCAGTTGAAGATGGGTTTAATGTTTCCATAGTGTGCTTGACTTTATACAGGTTTCGATAATGTCAGGTCGATTTCCATGTTCAACGACAGGTAATGTTTGTCTAAAATCACCACCTAACAACATTACCTTTCCACCAAATGGAAAAGTATTATCCATGACTTCACGAAGCAAACGGTCAATACATTGGAGGGCATAGCATGACATCATTGTGGCCTCATCTATTATAATTAATTGACTTTTTTTCAATTTCTTTGCTTGTAATGATGTCATGCGAATATCTGACACAGAAGTTTCTAAAATAGGCACTGGCAGTTTAAAGCCACTATGTACAGTTCTTCCACCTTCTAACAAAAGTGCAGCAATTCCAGTAGTGGCAAACGGCAGTGCTATTTGACCTTGTGCTCGTACAGAACTCATTAATAAATTATATAGATACGTTTTTTTGATCCGCCAGGTCCATCAAGATAGAAATACCGCTCTGTCACCATGTCATCATCTATTGCATTTTTAATGGCATTAAATGCTTGCAATTGTAACTTATTTAAAGTTGCAAGTCTTTCTTCTGTTCTTTCTACTTGTAATTGAATGTCATAGTCTTCAAAGTTTATGTCATCTATAAGACCTGGATCAGGCAAATTAAAACTTGCACAACTTAATCCATGAGTTAAAAATACTTCTTGGATTTCCATTAACGTTTTTAAGTGTGCAATGGATTCATTCTATCGTCACTTAAAGTCTTCAGCCATATTACTTTTAAATGTCTCCCACAAAGCTAATGCATTTGGAGCATTTGAGAAGAGACAAATAAATGCAAATTGTTCTCTCATCTGCCGTGGCATTTGACATTGTGCTGCTTCTTCTAAACATCTTTCCCACTCTATATCATCAGCTAGTAAGTTTCTATGTCTTGCAGCTAAATGGAAGGATTCATATACTATGTCATTAACAGTTCTTAAGTGTTCAAAACTTTGTGCTCCAGGAACATTTAAAAGTAATATCCGTAAGCAAAAACGTTCAACATCTCTTGGACTGACTGTGTAAATTCTTGGGATTATTTTATTTCCTCTGCTTTTTCTATGTCTTCATAATCCATTCACAAAAACATAGTGATATGGAATTTCAATATATAAGAATTGTGTTGCTTCTGAATCTGTGGAATTTAATTCAAACCATGCAGTTAGTGTAGTGTGACGAAGTTCACTTTGGGCCAATGCATTACTTTCATTTCCAGCATGGAAATACACTAAATGTCTTTGTGGCAAATGTACTGCTAATCTATATACGGCATGTGATCTATCATGCAGTACAAATTTTAAAAGCCGCCACATAGCTTCTGGCGCATTGACATAGCGAGCATCTACATGAGATGCAAGTTCATCATGTACTAACTCACTACTTTTAGGTTTGTCTGCACTTTTGACGACTACAGTAGCTGCACCATAGCCTTTGTAAATATATTTGTACACATATTTAATGGATTTGATGGAAGTGCAGGCTTCTACATTAATATGGGCGTTATACCTTATGAGTAAATGTGGATTGTAGGGTACTACATATCTATTGTCAACTTTTTTGCCACGAATAATGGCACTATCTCCTTCTCTTCTTTTATAAAGTGGATAGCCATCACAATTTGCATATGCTGATGTTTACTAACTAAAAACGTATTTCAAAAAATATGTTATGTGCTTATTTAGACCCCTATTCAATTGGGCAAATTGCAATGAAATGAGGGCCATAGTGGTTGTTATTCTTTTTTTTTTTTTTTGACATGGATACAGAGCAAACATGTTTATTTAGTTTTCTCATTTTTTACTTGTTATACTGTACCTTGGTTGAAGTGTGATTTCAAGCAGAATCTTTGTTGGTCCTCCGTTGAAAGTCTTCGTCCGATGGTCTTCACGCAGTGTCTGTTGTAAAAGAAAAATTAAAATGTTATTTGACTTGAATGTATTTGTAATGAATAACATATTTCACTATTTTTGTCTATTTTATCTGTTATGGTGAATTTTTCTGCTATGCTGTTTTTTGTGCAACCTTTTAAAAATACTTTAATTGTATTTGTACATTCCAGTTATCCTTTTTTTTATACTGTAATTATTAATGTTTTTCTTATTTTGGATATGATTGCAATGTTTTTAGAATTATCCTGTTTTGTGTCCACCACGTTTGCTATGCTAATTTAGGCTTCTTTGTAAGGCTTATAGCTTCTTAAACATTAAAGAAGAATATTCATTTACTTTGCTATGTGTTTGGGTAATTTTTGGTACAATCCTATTTTGTGTCTACCATATGTCGCATACTTTATTTGCTTAATTAGTCTTTTTTATGAAGATTAAATGTTGTTATACATTGAAAATGAATGTTTTTCCTATTTTGGATATGATGGCTATGTTTTTAGCATTATCCTATTTTGTGTCCACCACTTTTGGTATGCTTATTTAGGCTTCTTTGTAAGGCTTATAGGTTCTTAAACAGTAAAGAAGAATATTAATTAACTTTTCTATGTGTTTTTGTTGAACTGTGCTTAGTTCATTATTCAATTTATATGTATTTTTTATTTTATTTTCTTGTCTTCTTGTAGTGTCTGTTTGAAAAAGAAAGTGAAATGGTTAATTGTAAATTTCTTCTTTTTGATTTAGCAAAGCATGGTCTTTTTCAGCATGTAATGTATTTTTCTATCTTACCTCTTCTTTCTTTGTGTTCTTTAAAAGGGATTCTGGTTCACAATGCACGGTGCAAATTCTTGAGTCTGTTTGTTTAGTAAAAACAGGGGAAAGATTCAGCTTTAGGTTACATATTGAATTGCAGTAAATTAATGCTTTAGGTTCCATATTGAATTGCAGTAAATTAATGTAATTTAAATATACTTGTTTAATTAGTTTCAATTAACATTAGTTTGTTTTACGGCCTACACACATAAATATGCGTATCACATATCACTATACATGAATCACATTTTTATAGTTAAAGTTTTTTTTTTTTTGTCCTGTCTTGATAATAAAATGTAATATATTATAGCTTACCTCTCAGTTGTAATATGCACAATGTAAAGTAGGAAATTAGGAAAAATTCTCTTCTCAAGTAACAGCAGCAGTTAACTATCCAGTCACTCGGTTCATCACCTGAGTAGAAATGTAGAATTTTCTGGAAAGTAGGCAGTATTTATAAACTTTCAAGTGCCTCAGACCGTTAGAACGCAATATGCATGCGATATTTGCGTTCCAGCTTACAATTTGCGTTCCATTTGACATTTTATGCATAGTCATTTTCAAAATTGTGGTTAATATCAGTGTGGTACGTGCCGCATAGTATGTGTTTCAGTTTTGCGAGTCACTGTAGTATAGTTACGTCTGAAGCCTCGTTTTCGTTTTGCTCGGCAGCCATTTTTTCTCTCGCTTAGGTGATTTTCGGCAGTTTAAACTCGTTTTTTGCTGTAAGTAAGCTTTTTATGTGTTCGTTGTATTTATTTCTTGTGTTTCTGAGTTTTCATGCGCTCCGTTTTCGGCCGGTTTTGCATGTTGGGAATGGGTCATTTTGCGACCGTATTTTTTTGTGAGGCGGCAGTATTTTTTTTGCGAGGGACGCAGTTGGTTTTTACGTGTACGACGCAGTTGATTTTTTTCTAAATCGTGCGTGTGTTATCCGCGTGTGAGGCGCATTTGAGTTTTTTTTCTGTGTGTGTGTGTGTTAACAACACAGCCGACGTTAGATCTTCCACCACCGCAAATGCGGCCCCTCGGTTCGCGAGGGTATGCATTTGCGGACAAACACAGCCGACGTTGGATCGTCCACCACCACAAATGCGGCCCCTTGCTTCGAGAGGGTCCGCATATGCGGACAAACACAGCCTACGTGGGATGCTCCACAACCGCAAATGCGGACCCTCGCGACAGCCGACGTGGGATGCTCCACCACCGCAAATGCGGACCCTCGCTTCGCGAGGATCCGCATTTGCGGGGAGCTGCGTCCCTCGCTTTGCAAGCGTTCGCAACAACTCGTATGCTCACAACTATATTTGTGATGTTTTTTTACTGTTTGTACTTTTGGTAATTTGAGAACAAGGCTTTAATTCTTGTGGAGTTCTACACCTAGATAGCTGGCTAATCAGAACACCTGGAACCTTGATAACTATCTTGGACATAGAAACGATTTTGCATCCCTATGTTAAACAACATTAACTATAGGTGGTTTAGGTTTTGTGTCGCTGAGGAAATGTGGGCTCTCATGTGATTGAATTTCTTGGAGAAAACATTGTTACAATACATTCATCACACCAAAAATTTGCAAGGATGTGAATGCTGCACGACGTGTAGACAAACAAAATATCCTTGGCCAGTTAGTTGTGGGATACTCCAACTTCTTCTGTGGAGCCATATCACAATTGGCTTTGTGATTAAGCTACCTACCCTCTCAAGACCAACTTCCATCACCCTCAGACCAATGGAATAACAGACCAAACTAATTAGTGTTATTTTATCTCTGTTTGTCAGGATGACTGGGGAGATCTTCTTCTGCTGGCTGAGATGGTTGATGTATTCCCTTGTTTGCACCCTTGTATGTTCCCCTTCTGGAATACTGTTGATATCCTAGTAAAGGTTATGCAGTGATTCTTGACCATGATACAGTCCTCCTTGACCCAGACACATAACCATAAGAAAAACCAAGCCTTATAAGCACAGAATGGTTACTTCTTTAACAAGACCGATAACATGGTATGGATATTTACTAGAAAGCCTTAACTTTATCATATTTCTTATAAACTAGGTCCATCCTATATTATCCCCACAAAGTAAATAGGCAGGTGTACATTATGGCTTTCAAGTTGGATCTTCCCTTTGGGTATCTCCTAAATACTACATGGAACTAAAATATTGCATTGGAAATGCAGTATCGATTTTACCCTTAACTGGCTGAACATTGCAACTCATAAAACAGGATCACAGAAATTGTTTGGAGTTAATCACAATGAACTGTTTTATTACAGTAGGTGTACATAAAGAGTTAATCATGTTCACCAAGCTGAAATAATTCTATTATTTATTCTGTGTTAGTTAACTACTAGAGGATTATTCAATCAAGGACACTAATACCATCAGGAAGATGAGCAGGGGATTTAGCCAATTTACACAAGTAAATAGTTGACTGTTAATCTCAAATATGCCCTCCTCTTTTTTCTTGTTTCATGTCAAAATGGTCTGCTCTAGCACAGATGATCAAAACAGTGGTGGGAGTAGAAGCTTTCTTGGATATATGTAGTCACTCCAAATAACATGGACACTTGAAAGCATTTTGTTCTTTGCAAATTTTGAAGGAGAACATTTGATTATATACCACTGTGTGTGTTTTCTTAAAGCAGAATAAACTGTTTCAAATGCCACTGTCAGTCAAGGAGCAAAAATATAGATGTATGAGCCATACTTTTCTGCCAATTAAATCTACAGGTTGTATGTATGCTCTGTACACTTCCATTTAGATGCAATAAAGTTTAAACAAGTTTTACATTTTCCTGCAAAACACAACTTTGGTAGTGTTTAAAGCACGCTCTTGTAAATTAATGGAAAAAATTGTGTTCAATGTCTCTCTGTTTTTTCTTTTCTTTTTGTTTTGTTTTAGGTACAATTCAGGCCCATGAAGGCACCGTCTGCATTTGCAAGCATTGTGAAGGCAATGTATGAGGTGTAAGGTTTTCCCAGTGCCTCTCAGGTAGACATTCCTTTAATGACAGCCCCCTTAACATGTAGCTCCTACAATCTTATACCTATTATATATCCAGATATAAGACATGATTGTTGTTGGCTTAAATGTAAACTAATACCGCTATGGCGGTGGACTTGCAAAGTCTCAAATGGCAAGTAAATGACAGCCAGTATTAATATATTCACTAGTGAAGCATATGACACTGACCTCAATATCAGTATGAGAACAGATCCTTGGGTCTGATGTAAGTAACATTGAATCTGGCTGCTGACCTTTGTGTCCTCTTTGTATTATTGGGTATTTCCCCCTATTGTTGATATCATGGTTATCCTTTAACATGGCCTAACAGCTGTATAGTTTATGGATGTGAGATCAATATCATATTGTGAAGGTGATAGTACACCTTGACCACTGACGCTGGTCACAGCTAAGCATTTATTGTGAGATGACACATCATTATTAATGGTCATGGTCAGTGAGTTATCCAGAGAATTAGCTAATGATTAGTAATGCTTGCAGATGGGAATCCGGTGAGTTGGTATATTGTTACAGTTACAGTATTTAGCACTGCACTGTACATACATGTTGTTTTTTATTATCCTCTCTGCCTTTTTTTACCACTTTTTTACAGATATTTTGTCAACACACTGTGTGTGTGGAACTGGATTGGATTACACAGTCCAGAGGTTTAATCATCTGTTTCATTGAGCAGATCTAGACAAGTTGTAAGTGCTATGCACATTTATTTGTTTCTTCTATTACATGGAGTGATTTCTGCTGATCCTTTTTTTCATCAGATTCCGGTTTCAATGGTGTAGTGACCACATGTGACCCTGGTAGGTGCTATGCATCATGCTTATTCTAGACTATGACATTACCCCCTTTAGGTATCCTCTTTTTTCCACAAGCCTCTTGCTTTCCCGTGATCCGCCCATACCACACCCATGATATTAATGCACAGTCTTGTCCCTTTCTGTGTATGAAATACAGCTTTGTTATAATGTTCTCACTATGTCAGTGTGGTTTCAATAGTTGGGGTTATGGGACATCCACCACATTTGTGTCACTTTCCTATATATGTAAACCAATGAACAAGGGGAACATACACAACACGGGATTAGGGGAACATACAACACACTAATCTACTCTAACACATCAGGAAGAGCCGCAAAAACACAAGGAGGCTGTGCAGAGGCACGTGGACCAACAGCCAACTCACCTCCATCTCCGATATACCCATCCTGGAAATCCCACGCCATTGCTGGTGGCCATGTGCCAAGATGTATTCCTATTCCCATTTGGTGACCTCCTATTATGTTTTGCTATTCATCAATTTACATTAGTGTGGTGAATGCTTCCATGGTCCTCTTCTGGATTGCTAAGTGGTGGTGGTGGTGGAGGGGCTTGTGTATACCAGGTAGGGCCCCTGTAGGTGGGCATGTTATAGCAGAGAGGTCAGACAAATCACAGTCCACTAGAGAAGGAACTGGCTACCCACTCCAGTATCTTTGGCATGCAAACCTTGTGGATACGCACAGACAGAGATATTAGTAGGTGTACTGCAGTCCATGGGGTCATAGAGAGTTGGACACAACTGAGGGACTGAACAACCATATGTGAAATGTTCCCCTGGTATTTGATATATGCAATGTGGCAGTGTAATTTGGCCACTATTTGTTGTCCAAATGTAGATGTGATGAGGGAAATGTATGTATGTATATAAGATCTTAGTATTTTTAGGGCCCACAGTAGAGCCTCTGTGAGGGAGAAAGTGTAAAAATATGTCAGCCATTTGCATGTATTTATGTTGCAATTTAATGAGGTATTGCATCTTTAATAGCTTTAAGCATGTTGCAGCATGGCTTTTTATATTGGCATATGCATGACCATTATAACGTATGAGGAAAATAAAAAATTTTTTTTTGCTATATTTGATATTTGGGAGTTGTTGTGCATGTAATTGTAATGTCTTACATTGCTTTCCCCATATTTTATAGTGCATTGGTGTCTATATATATTATCATTTGCAGTGTTACAAAATTGTCTATAAACCCTTTGTGGGTCTTTGTTGGTCTTATTTGGAACCCGTAAGATTTGGGCATCTGTTTGGCGTTTGCAGGCTTGAGTGTGGGTGCAGTCTTGAGCGATTTTTGCAATAGCGGTTTACAATTTTAGCGATTGGAAGTCTTGCGGCCGTCAAAGGCTTCGGGAGGCTGTAAGTACCGGGTTTAACCATCACCATTTTTTCAAGCCCGTAACTTGTAACCCATTTTGAGCCCGCAAAAAGATGCCAATTAAATAGCTAATTAACTTGCAATCTCCATTGCAGGCTATCTGATGGAGTAAAACCTTGAATGAGGCCCTTGGTCATTATGAGATAATAGAAGTGTGTCATGCTCCATTATTATTATTATTATTATTATTATTATTAATTATTATAATAATGATAATAATAATAATAATAATATCCATTAATAAAGTGCCAGCATATTCTGTAGTGCTAATTACAGTGGATACAGTGAATACATAAGACAGAAATGGAAACAATAAATACTAGTACAGAAGGTGTTGAGGATCCTGCTTTTTTAAGACCTTCCAATCGAGTGCAGAGCTTCCAATCTAAGGGCCCTATGTAAATCTCTGCAAAAGCAATTACTAGTGACGAAGCAGCACAGTAAATCCTACATAGCTATATTAATCCCCCAGTCCTAAAACATTGCAAGAAAACTGCTACAGGTCACTGCTACAAGAAAATTTCACCACAAAGCCGAAAAGCAAGGCAAAATTCACCCTTGAGTTTAGCCCTGACAATAAATGACGAGTTACTCCGTTACACTTTGACATCCAAACCCTATGCTAATATGATTTTATGTATTACTAGCAAAAAAGGGCACTGAGTACCAAAGACAACTTGCCAGTGGTTTTCAAACCCTTCCTGAGTCCACGAGAACTATTTAAAGGAACAGTATAGCACAAAAGCACTACAAATTATTGACATTTTAACAATATTTGACACTTAACAATCCAATAACAACATATGTGTAATTAAAAAATATGTTATGTTAGTATTAAACCCATTTTATGATACACAATCCAGGGTAACACACAACCCAGTACTCATGGGGTTAATACACGTCACAAAACCATGTTGCCTAGGAACAAATGCTTTGATAGACTGGCTATAAATATATCATATTTTAACACAAAATAAAAACATTTTTATTGATTGAAGCTATAAATACAATTGTCAAATCTTTCTAATGTCAATTTTTTATTTATTGTTTAAAACAATTACTTTCTACATATCTCAAATGTTTCCTTGGAGCTGCAGTTACAGGTAGTTGTTACGGCACTTCCCAGTCAATATGATGTTCACATTTCCTATTGGCTCCTAGGGCCCTGTCTCATCTGTAAAGTTTGTTTTGTCTACTTCCTGCACAGAAATCTGTTGCTTCTAAGGCAGGATTTACAGCTGTGGGCAGAGTGCCCTCACCTGGAGGAGTGAAAGATTTGAATTGGTGTATATATGGCAGTGCCCTAACTTAGAGAACTTGATTTACATAGGGCTCTAAGTATGTATTCATATTGTGTAAAATGATGAGATCCTGGCTTAAAAAAAAGGACAGGAAATGTGGAAATTGACCTTAGACAGATATTATCATATATATATTGTATGAGAAATTACTTTCACGTTTGTTGTTGACATAAATGAAAATTCACTGTTTAAGCATTAATCAGTTAAAACAACAAAAATACAATTTTAACCTGTTACTCTTAGAAACCAAATCAATCATGGGCATAACTTATTGCATTAGAAAGCCAGAAAAATCTAAATCCTCTACATGTGGGAAACACCGTTTACCACTGCATTTCGGAACAGAGGTGGGTAAGGTTGATAAATGGTTAGGCTTTCTCATTGAGACTCTTTAAGTTAAGCACAGGGGTAGAGAGCATCAGTTCTGAAATGCAGAAAACATACCAGCATTTCAGGATGTCTCTGTTATATTTCTCTTTTATTCTCTTTTATATTCTAGTGGCTCCTAACTGGGAGAGATATCTGGAGTTGCTTGTCATTAGGAACAATGCAAAGGGAATATTTAAGTTATCTTCCGTCTGCTGTTTTCAAGTGTGATGGGAAAGAGATCTGCAAATAGTTAGATCTCGTGGCCCTCCAGGTCCTTCTGTCTTAAGTACTTTAAATAACTCATCTTGGGCCGATGTGCAGTAATTTGTCTACTACATCTCTAGAAACTTCTTGTCTCCTTGAAAAACGGTGCAAACAAACACTTTTTGGAATAGGCTGCACTATAAGAGATCCCCTGCAGGGTTTTTCCACTATGTCCCATATCTCATCAAGTTGCTAGATATTGTGAAGTAGATATAAGGGAACAATGGAGCTATTGCAGGTGCAGCATGTGCAAAGTACCATGGCCCACAGGCAGGCCGGATTAAGACCTTTAGAGGCCCTAAGCACTTAAAAGATTTTGGTGCCCCCATAAATATCTAATTCAAAATATAAATAATAATAAATCTTTACAATGTGTCTCATTAACCTCAATTATTTATATTTTATTATTATTATTATTATTATTATAATAATATGTATGTCATTGTTTCATACATTGTGAGAGCACTTTTTTTGTAACCTGGTTCAGCTGCACCATTTGTAGTTTTGCACCATATGGTCCATGGTAAATCCGACAATGGGAAATTTCTGTGGTCCCCCCTTCCCTTGATGACGTAAGCACATGCTTATTTTGCCTAGCCCACAGGGTAGGTGCCCTCTTCTACTGGCAGAAGCATTAGGTAAAGCGCAACTCTTAATTCATTGTATATATATATATATATATATATATATATTTTTTTTTTTTTATATATATATATATATATATATATATATATATATATGTGTATTTATTTACATTTTTTATATACAGTATCTCACAAAAGTGAATGCACCCCTCTCATTTTTGTAAATATTTTATTATATCTTTTCATGTGACAACACTGAAGAAATGACACTCTGCTACAATGTAAAGTAGTAAGTGTACAGCCTGTTAAACAATGTCAATTTGCTGTCCCCTCAAAATAACTCAACACACAGCCATTAATGTCTAAACCGTTGGCAACAAAAGTAAGTATACCCCACTGACCAAGCATGTCTCCAGACCTAAACCCTATTGAGCATCTGTGGGGCATCCTCAAACGGAAGGTGGGGGAGTGCAAGGTCTGTAACATCCACCAGCTCTGTGATGTCATCATGGAGGAGTGGAAGAGGACTCCAGTGACAACCTGTGAAACTCTGGTGAACTCCATGCCTATGAAGGTTAAGGCAGTACTGGAAAATAATGGTGGCCACACAAAATATGGACACTTTGGACCCAATTTGGACATTTCCACTTAGGGGTGTACTCACTTTTGTTGCCAACGGTTTAGACATTAATGTGAGGGATGTACTCACTTTTGTGAGATACTGTATATATGGGAGAGGTTGTGAGGGTGAACCTGAATTATTTTGCCAGCTGTTCAATATTTTCTTCTCTGATATGAATTTAAGGGTTATGAGGAAAATGGTAATGATTCAATAGCCACGCTTGTGCAACACATCTTTAGTTTCTCTGCATAAGCTGCAGTATTTCATAATTTAAGTCATCTTTATCAGTTTAAATGTTTATCTTGTAATGCATTTCACTTTAATTTTTATCTTCTTCCTGCTTCCTTATTCTTGAAATATTTTGGCATTTAAAATACCTAAATCAATATTCTTTAATACTTATAAACATTTGAAGGATGAATTGTTCCACTAACATTAAGGTGCTCTAGGGCATATTTTAAATTTCTAAATACTAACCAACAACATGAGATTGGTTATTGACTAATATGCTTTTACAATGGGCGTCTTATTGGTTTGCTCTTTCCAAAATAATACATTTTACATTACGAGTAAATAGGGAACAAACCATCTTAAAATGAAAATGTTTATGACCTTTTGGAAAATTTCTTGAAATTACAAGTATTAAGCACGCTGTTAGGAAAAAAACATATTTTTAATAATTAATACACTAGAGGACATTTGTTTCTGACACATTGTTTTAGAGATGTTCATGTGGGAAATCAATTTCTTTATTACCTGAGGAGCATTTGATAATTCCAAAGAAGGCATTTGCCTTCTCCTCAGTTATAAAGCGACACACTTATGTTGCTGATGTATTGCCCTTCTGGGGCAGTTTGTTGTTTAACAGTTCTAGTTAATTTTTATTACATCCTTTTATTTATAAGGTTTCATCAACGGGTCTATGCAGTGTTTCATAAATCTATGAAAATAATGTTGTAGTAATATATAACATAAAGGTGATGCCACTAATAACTAACTGATGAGAAAGAGATTGAAAGCTTTCGGGACATTAATGGTCTTTCTTCAGGCAAATGTTTATCAGGGGTGGCATGTCATTAAATGGCAGGTTGAGCAAT